>OU015492.1:121538716-121646216 GCA_907164885.2 Dolomedes plantarius | reverse complement strand
GGTTTCTTTGTTTTACTTCATCAGTTTAATGATTTGAAGTTTACATTTACGATCTCCATTTATCCGTTCTTAATTTTACTTATAATTAAGGATGAACTTGAAAGAATATTTACTTTGGTTATCTGTTAAAAAAAATTAAAAAATTGAGACGGCTATGATATGACAACGAGCCCAGCATGAGGGGAGTTATTTCTGATATTCATTTAAGAGTTTCATAAATTAATCCCAGATCTTTTCTGTTTGTTTGTCTCGTTCCTGTTTTCCAAAGTTCGGGGTTTCAGAAACCCCGACGATAATTTCCCCCTCGCGGGTAGCAAGTCGGGAGCGCTACCCCTTGCTGTGATGGGCGGTCCCGTCAAAGTTATCAATCATCCCCCCCCCCAACAGACGAAATTCTCAGCAAATTTTTTTAAAAAATCATTTTTTGTCAACTATTTACAGCTACATAAATGCTGATAATCAAATAAAATTGGTATTGTCAGATAGCCTGAACTTTTCTGCAGTACTCTACCGGATTCATTTTATAAATTTCATCCACCGAAAGAACTTATGAGCGTTTAAAACACACTATAGCAGATTTTTCTCCGAATAATTTAAATTTAAAAATATTAATTGCATTTTAAAAAAAAAACGAAAGCGGTACACAGGTGTAAAATTTCTTTCTCTATGACGGAGTAGAATTTAAAAAAAAAAATCTTTGAATCCAAGTCGGCAATCCGTGGACAAATTTTCTCCATAGGTTAACATTGAGGTGAGCGAATCCAGTGGGGTTTGTACATAGCAGCCTTAATATATTCTCCTTGATTTGTTGTTTACTTTGTGTTAAATACGTTCATTTATTATCATTGAACGTGAGATTTCAATACGTGACCATTGACGATATTTTCGAGAATTTTGACGAGTTTATACCTGTAGCAGGGTATTTTGTTGACAGTAAACAAAGATATGGATTAAAATAAGAGGGTCTTAGAAACGAGATAAAATGAAGAAAGATCGAGAAGAATTCATGGACATATAAAGAAAAGATAAGGGGAATAGCAGAAGAAACTGCAAAAGGTACAAAATTGATGAGAACAGGAAACGGCATAGGTAAAGGTAGCCCATTTAAAGAGCATAGTTAACGAGATGAAAAAGGAATAGGGCTAAGAAGAAAGGATTAAGTGAACTAGCAGAACGGGAAAAAGAGGAAACAGATGTGGTGAAGCGATAGTTTGGCTCGGAGATGAATGAAGAAGGGAACTATGAATGGAAGAGTAATTTAGTAGTAATGAGAAAAACAGAAAACAGATGTAAGTCCGATCGTGGATACCATGGGAAGATAGGTACCACACCCTCAGAGAAGGAAGTAATGGAATGTTCGAGAAAGATGAGTAGGAGCCAATTAAATCAAAAAGAAAATATATGGCCAATAGGAAATAAGAAGGTGGAGCCAGTGAGAATTGGTACAAGAGAATTTGTAAGCAGATAGAACAGAGAATCGAGATACAGAGCTGATCAGAGACTCGAGAGGCAGATCTGACTAGAAACTCGAGAGGCAGATCTGACTAGAAACTCGAGAGACAGGCTGACCAGAGAATCCAGATGCAGAGCCGACTACCAGACATAAATCTGAGCTACCATGAAGTAGATAAACGAGGAGCCATCACAGAGTCTAAGCCGATAGAAGAGAGTCTCCAGACGCAGAGCTGACCACAAGACGCATATCTGAGCTGCCACGAACTAGATATAACTTGGAGCAATCAAAGAGTCTAAGCCGAAAGAATAGCGACTCGAGATGACTAGAGCCTGACTTCCCCAACCGGAGTTTTCGCACGTCGCCGAGAATCAAAGAGTCGATGAGAAAAGAAGTTTACTGCAAGTGCATTAGCCAGCCCCCAGATGAACGACTGAGATACCGTCTGACCACACCTGTCAGCGAAGGTAATCGCCGGACAACTGACGAACTGTGATACCCCCTATTGAGCCCAGATAACAACCGAAAGAGTTGAATGCGTATATGAGAGTTCCTCTACAAAAACATGTTTCACAAAGACCAATTCCGAGCCTACCTGAGGGGTAATAACTCGTGTGACGTAGCTCCCATTATAAGGTACTTGCTATATTATTTATTGGTCACTATATATGCATTGCCTTACTGCCTCATGATGATAATTAATTAGATGAAAAGAGATTGATCATTTAAAGATTTACGAAACTCTTCAATGATCATAATTGCCTTTTTTGTAAGAGAGAAATTGAATGATGAATTAGTTATTTTTAATATATTGGTATGAATTTAAGTGTAAGCCTATCGTCTCAGTCGAGTTAGTTGAAGCTATTTAATAAAGTTTAATTAAGATGTACTGTATTGATTGTATTTGTGTGCCTAATAAATCCGTCTATTAAATTCAATCAGAATGGCCATGTTATATTTTATTCCCAACGCAATGTATCTTTTTTATTTGTCATTTTGAGTAATTAGTTCAATTAATTATTCCAATTAGCCTCCCCCTATTTAAAACCATTACATTTGCTGCCGTGACGATCTCTCTATCTTTTAACCCATTGCAATTCCCAACTTTGGTAACATTTGACAACTCTTTGGGTGCGCGAAGAAGCAATTTAGAATTTACATAGGTTTTCGAGTTCTGGAATTTTCTATTTCTAGAATAATTGAGTAAGTCATTAAAGGTAAATAAGCATGCCCAATTCAGCTCCAAAGGTGCCATTCATATATTTCTATCAGGGATTTCATTTCTTTCAGGAGAATCAGGAAAATCTAAACATACCAGTATCTTTCGAACTGCACAGCGAGATAAACCTTCTTCATTTGAGACAGGAGGATTTGTCGATAAAGCGTCACTAGCATTTTACTCTCATCAAAACCAAAACAGCAGATCAGAAATAAGTAGTCAGAAATTACAAATACCTAATAATAGGCCATAATAAAAATAATTTTGGTGTATACTTAATAATAACACAACATCTCTAAAATTACTTGCAGTTCGGTTAAGTTTTTCGTTGCCCAATATGGAGGCAAGCCTTTCGAGCGTAACTGAAAATACTACACGGAGCAGTGGGTTTGAGTTATTATTTGCTTAGGTTCTTTCTCCCCTCCCCCCAAAAAAATTAAATTAAAGTTTTATTTGAAATTAACTTTATTAAATGTATCAAAACATGAACACGTCTAAAAGTATTAATTTAATTATATTCCTAAGATAAATATATGATTAACTTTATTAGTTAAAAGAAAAAAAAATGAATAAATCTAGTATATTTTGTAGTCTAACACAATTAAAGAATTTATGCTTTAAACTGGAAGCTACGTCTAAAATATTTTAAAGTTGTTTTGAAGTAATATATGTTTAGGTAGCTTATCTAAAATATGTAAACATACAGAATAACAACATAATTCTCGTGATCATAAACAGCGTAAAATAATGTGACAAAAGATGAAATTGTTATCTCCATCTGAACATTGTGATGGGATTGCTGATTTATTGAATTAAGTTGATGGAGACAAGATCGCTAGATAATTACGGCTGTTCGAAAATTTTCCTCTTTACTTGATGAATATGTCCTCCACTTACAGAATTTTCTTTTTTGTCTTTTTTCTTTCAGACTGGTTGCATTAACGTCAAAAGTGCCACTCACTTTAATTTCTTGTGGACACATATGTCACGACAGTAGTCTTCATTGTAGATCTTTTATGCGTTAAATAAATACTTTTGTCGGAAAATCACACCATTAAGCCTTCTTATTAATACTTCAGTAAAGATCTGATCTATGTTTTGGGAAATTCTCAAGTAAAGTCAGTTCAGATAATTCGTTCAAAGGAGATGGGTTTGAAGTTCATTTGTATGTATGAACAGGTAAAAATGTACAGTTTCTGTTTCATCAATTAGACTAAGAATACAGGATTTTTTTTTGCTGTATTTGCGAAAAAAATCCATCAATTTCAAAGTTTAATCAACTCGATTTTCTTTAAAAACCGTTCTTTAACATAGATACATACTAATAAGCAAAAACTGATATTTCAATGGAGTAGCTATAGAAATCACTTAATGAGTAACTAATTTCTCATGTACAGCTCAAATACAGCAAGTATATCATATACTAAAATACAGGGGGCGGCAGAATGAACTCCCACATTTCTGAAGGCTAGTGGTAAGGGAGCGGAAGTGATAGGGCGGCGCGGGAGGTGGCAATAGTTTGGGTTATTTTCTAGTTGTCTGTAGACACCATGAGTTGGTCCGGTGAACACCCCGGTTTCGTTATCTAGGCGTTCTTTAAAAACAACGATTCATTATCCGTGACACAGTGGCCATTTAGGACGCGCTTTGGACTCTATGCAACTGATGTCGTTCTGAGCCAGAAACAATATTCCGATGGGTTTCAAACGGGAAAGAAAATGGGTCTGCATTACCAACGAAACCAATTGATTGTCTTCGGAACATTAGAACACTTGTAAATGTGCAACGAGTCCGTGAGGCCTCTACTCGTGAGGAAGTTGCTACGATACCACCAGAGATCACCCGGCTTCGGCAGCGCAGCACAAATAACGGGGCTCAACCTGAGTGATGTTATTTTCAAATCCTAATGGAGGAAACTAGATTGTTAGTACTTTTCGAAAATATAAAAATTTTTTATGTAAATTCTTTCGCCCTTTTTAATTATCCTTTAAAACAGTGATTCTCAACCTTTTTTTTTCATCACGGTAAACTTTTAATAATTTAAAAATTTGGCGGCACACTAACAATAAGACACATTCAAAAGAATTTTACTTGGATAATTGATGGATGTACTTATAATATATTTTGTAGTAATTACAAGATAAAAAAACTTTTTATATACCATGTGTTCTGACTTATTCTAAAAGTTTCAAATGTCTAGCTAGTCGGGAAGTTAGTTAAAAATCGATTGCAAGATTTGTACTGGACAAACACACAAACACACACACAAAAAAGAAAGCAAGCTAATAAAAACATGGTAATAAAAATAGCATACGAAGAAATTTTCATTGAAATATAAAATTACATTGCATTACAAAGTAAACGAAATGTTTATTTAACTACAAATTACATTTAATGCGAAATACTTTTTTTTTTGATAATTTCTTTTATATTTGGGCGTAAAATGGATTATGATACTCTCCTTTAGTGATCCAGATTTAAAAGTACAGAACTGTAATAGTCCAGAGTTACCAGTTTCCAGTGCAGAACTGTAATATTCATGCGCATTGGTTCATCCAGTCCTCGCTAGGAAGGTAGAACTGATTGAACATCTTCTGTGACGTCGCTCATGTATGGGTATCCACAGTGGAGGCACATTTCAAGAATCTCGCTGCACACTAAAGAGTCGAGGCACAGTGGTTGAGAACCACTGCTTTAAAATGTAGGAATCCATTCTGTCACACGTTGTATAACTTTTGTACCTGTACTAACTTTATATCTTAAAAAATGTATCTTAATTTCAAATGTAGTTATGAGTATCTGCTATCATTAAATATACGATTATTTTATAATCTTAAGATCTAAAAGGTTTATTCAGAAACAGAAAAAATTAATATTTTATTATGAATTTATTCTAGATTCTTACCGCAAAACGTCTTCCGTGACATGTTGAATTGCTAAACGGAAAATAAATATGTGGAGGTCTAACAGCTTTATTTGTTTTGAAACTAAATCATTTAAAAAATGTTGATCTCATAGCAACAGCTTAATCTGACTTTAACTACCCTATGGTAAGGGGATCAACTCTTTTTTTAGTTTTATTCGTAAGTTGGCTAAAAGATAAACGTTTTACTTTTGAGAAACTTGTTTTGGTTTTGAATGAATTTGTAATAACTTTTAATTTTAAATGATGATAAACAAAAAGATTGTTGAGTAAAGAAAAAAAATAATGAATAACTTCCAACGCTGTCATTCACATGTGTCTGATATCCTACGAAGCGATAGTTCAATAAAAACTGGAATATTTAAATTTGTTTTTCAAAATGAACAAAAATTTATAACAACAGACTTAAAATTTTTTCCTAATATCGTAGAAGCATAAACATAAGATTTGAATACTATTTAGCTTGGTTGTAAATTAAAAGTATATAAATGACATGATGTTGAGGAATTTATGAATTCTGAATATGACTGGTTTTATACCTATGTTATGATAACCGTTTAATTTTGTCATAGTACTGATTACAAAAATGTCATTTTTTATTAAAGTTTTCGATATCATAACAGCAGACTATACATTTTTGAGGATGTACTGACACCATCTGCATATTCCTTATGGAGAATGCAGAATGTTTTTTCAGTTACTACTTTCCGTATCTTATGTCAAAATACAATCATACTTGATTTTCTGATAAATTTCTAAACCCGAAAATACAGTGAGTGAGGACTGCTTTACATCTTAATTAATCATATTGACCTACAATCCTGACGAAACCATAAATCTGTAGATCATTCACTGGACTCGTGTGTTACCTAATATTTTCCCTTTAGAGGAATTCTTTCACAGTGTTGTATCATAGAAACAATTACATTTTGAGAAGGCAAAATGCCTTATTTCGACATTGTACCGATAAATACTCCTTTAAAGCTTCAATTTCAAATTCAAATCTATTCCTATTTGCCTATTCTAAAGTGTTGATTTGTGAAGTAAATAATTAATGCCTAAAGTAGAGGTTTTGATTTCTGTAATTGAAGAAAGGGCAAAAACGCGTTTTGTAACACACGCAATGTCAAGGGATTTCGGTTCTTTTTTCGGAGAGACGGAAGTAAAAAACAGTTAGAAACACTGCAACTGAAAAAATCTTCTTAAAAATTAAGAGAGATTGTTTATCTACAATTAACTCTAGAATTTTCGCTTCTCTATCTATTCTTTTGTTCTATTTTTAGAGGAAAAGTACGTCAGCAGGAAATTTGCTAATGCTATTGGTCTTTTTATGTTTAGATTTTTTAACAATGATTACGTATCATTGGTTTTATATTTTCTGTACAGGTCTTCTTGATGTTTGTACCCATATTTCTTCTTACAACACGGAAAAAAATACTGAATGTAACATATTGTTTTAACACTGCTATTTACAGCTTCAGTCAAAATAATTTTTGTTAGTTTTACATTCTAAACTAATGATTATAATAAAAGCTTTGATTAGCAATGTTTCATAAATGTTCAACACCCAGCTACAGTCGGATCAAATATGGAACTTAATATTTTTTCCTGGGAGAAATATTCTAACATATAGCTGAATCAAGGTATTCAAAAAATGCATCACCGTTTACCTTTGAATTTTATAATAGTTATTAAAAAATAAAATATGTTATGAATATTGAGGATTTAAAAAAGAATATTTAACAATTTGGATTCACACATATACAAGAGTTTGAAAAATAAGTTAAAAACTTGGCAACAGTTACAATTTTAGTTTATTGTCTGTATGTATAAATCTTTAGAAATATTTATCTGTTAAACAAAATGATCTATCTAAAACGTTTATCTTTAATATTTACATAATTTTTTAGTACACAATATTCAGTGAATATTTAATTTGAACTTTATAAAACCGTATCTCGTTGGCTGAGAGGTGATAGTGATGTGGTATATAACACCTAAAATATACTTAAAGGGTTTATAAAAATAAAACGACAACCCCCCTCCCCCCCCTTAAACTATATGTTAGTTTTAATTTTACTTTAATTTAAATGTATCCCTATCACGATAAAAAGTTTACAAATACTTGACCAGTCCATATTTTATAGAACGCTGGGTCTTTAATTCATATTATCCGTGTCATCCATTTTTGTTTTTGCTTGTACATTTGCTTTAGAGATATCAGATAATAGAAAGTTCAGGCTATTCCTCAAAACTAAAATGTTTCCGACATCATGATGTTCATGTATAACCGCCAGTTTTATTTGAAGTCTTTGGACAGCACATTGTTTTCTCCTTTCAACGATTTTGCTTGGTGAACACTTAAAAAATGAATTCAACTATCTTAAGAAAGAGGCTTAGTTAAATATAGCTATTATCAGTTTACTACGGAATCTTCTATATCATGTTTTTGAATCTACAGATTGGTTATATCCCAATTTAGTAGTGCAATTTGTATTTATCCAGTGCTACGTAAATTTTGGTGCATTTTGCTACTATATGTGATCAATCTTCTTCAAACTACAACATAAAATGAATTTTTCTAATACGAAAATTTTCTAAATAGGAAAATATATTTGTGATCTCCTCTCAAACTCAAAACCTCTATTTTGAAGAACCAAAATATAACAGAAATTAATCAACTTTGCTCATGGTAAACATAAGCATTATATAATATGAAAAGGCATTGTTGTGCTATTCGGTGTGAATGAAAGAGTTTACAATTGAGTAATCAATATAAAGTATAAATGGTTGATTTTGAATAAAGTTGGAAAATACAGGGTGCGGCAGAAAGAACGTTCCGAAAGTATAAATAAATAAATAAATAAAATAAATAATAATAATAATAATAAAGTAATAATTAATATTAAATAAATAAATAATTTTTTATACTTTTTTCAGGTATAAAAGATTTCTTTCTCTATCGTGCTTTGCACTTTTGTTATTGACGTTCCAAATCAGAACGTTCTTTCTGCCGTACCCTGTAGTAACCTTAATGCTGTCTAGATATTTTTAATAAAAATGATTTTGGGGAATCAATACGTTAATACAAAAGAATTAACCAAATCTTGTTGAAAAACCATATACGTGAAAAAACCCACAAAAATTCTTTTTTTTCAGGAGTTTTAAACTTTAAAAAATATTATAGTTTTATTTTTAAGATATCCTGTTTTTTGTTCTCTAAGCTCATTTATTTAGGGTATAAACACAAATTTTCGTTAAAAAAATGGCATGTTTGAACAGAATTATGAATTCCTTTAATTATGATAAACATACCTTAGTTTTTATTTTTAAAACCCATTTGCGAAAGTTGTAAAATAAGCTATAGAAGATGCAATCTACTTTTATGCAGCAGCGTCCTAACTGGTGATTAATTATTGTTTAATTAAGTCACACTCCATATTTATCCCTAAAGAAAGAGGATTTTTTTTCATTCTTAAAAGTAAAAAGAATGATATATTTTTATCTCCCTAACTTAATTTTTTGATTCTCTCTAATGATTTTCAGTGGTTTTTATTAAAATATACTGGCTTGGAGTAAAATCTCCTCTAGTAGACACAAAGTACTCTAATCCCTAGTTAAAAAGTAATATGAATGTTTTTTTAGTAATCTTAGTAAATTTCGGGTTTTTACAATAATTTACAAATTCTAATGTTTTTGGTCACTGATGAAAACTTCTTTTAAATTTTGCCCCACAAAAAATCTAAGAGCCTCTTTTAAAGTATTCGCGTTTCTACTTCATATCAGATCTACTTCTTATCACAAAAGGTCTTGCTAACTTACCCACTATCGCATTCTGTTAAGAAATATATCCGCGTGTCTTACTAAATTACATAACCAATAATGAACGTTGGATATACACCAGACACCAGATGTTCTGTTTTGTTTACTTGAAAATAAATTCAAAAAATGGATTTAGGATATTGCTCCAGTTTCTTATATGCATTATCTAGCTTCCTTGTGTATATATTTCTTTACTCACTCAGCGTTTACGCGTGTATTGCTTTTTTCGTAAATTCTTTTATTTTGAGGGATTTAAGAATGTAAAAATAAAAGAAATATATAAACTTAAGATTTTAAAATATCACGTCTTAAAATTTTACTTTTATTTAGTAGGAAACTTGTGCTAAACTCACGATTTTTATTTAAGATAGGATTTTTTAAAAATGTCACAAACACCGACTCTTTGCAATGGATGAGGGTTTTACAGATTTTTTTTCTTACGAACTGAAATGGAGCATTTGAAAACAATGACCACTAATTGTAATAAAAACAGATAAAAAAATTAGATGGAAAGGAAGTCTAAAGTTTTTTTTCCTGGAGTTTCATGGAATCGCAATTCTTTATTTAAATACCGTTTCATTACGTTGAGTATTTCATATATCTGTCTACAAGTGTATTTCAAAATTCTGTGCATTTCATTCCACGCTTGTCAAACTGATTTTTAAAGCACATTTCTTTCTTTAACGCATGCATTATTTTACTAAAATATGAGAGCAGGATAGAGATTTAAAGGAAACGATTCCATTATTTTTACTTCATTTTAGAGATATCATGTTTCTAAACTGAAGATTGATTTTAGCCGATTTTAAATAGGTTTAATCATGAGTAAAGCCTATGTTAAATTAGCTTATTTATGATTTCGTACTATGTTAAATAGGCTTAACTGTGATTTAAACATACGTTAAATATTCTTTCCTGTGATGTAAGCCCATGTTAAATAGGCTTAACTGTGATTTAAACATACGTTAAATATGCTTTCCTGTGATGTAAGCCCATGTTAAATAGGCTTATACATGACATAAGACCATGTTAAATAGAATTAAATATGATATAAGCCGGTGTTAAATAGGCTTATATATGATGTAAGCCCACATTATATGGCCTTAATTAGGATTTTAGCCTATGTCAAGTAGGCATAACTATACAGGTAACATACAAGTAGGCATAACATACTAGTACGTATGTTAAATAGGATTAATTAGGATTTAAGCCCGTGTTAAATAGGCTTAAAATGTTATTTTTGAAATCGCATGGGTTTAATGTCATTTCGCCATTTTGTCCTTTTGCCCTCAAGCAATAATGACTACAAGATAAAAGGACCTTTTTATATACCACTTTTTTAAATTTTCTGTTGAATCATATCAACTTGACAATTCTATGTATTAATAAATACTTTTTAAAAAATTTTTTGATGAATTATCCCACCAACTTGAAAGAAAACGAAGTTAATTGGAACTTAACTTGCGTTTAACTTTCAGTTCTCGTCCCGGCTGATAGATGGCTGCACCAGTCTACAAAACAAAATTAACAAACAAAAAATTAACTACAAAACAAAATTCAATTCTGCTTAAAGATGGCTAAAAGTATTAAAATAATGCCTTGTCATCGTGTTCTGAGCTATTCTAAAAGTTTCAAATGTCTAGCTAGTCGGGAAGTTAGTTAAAAATCGATTGCAAGATTTGTACTGGACAAACTGACACACACACACAACAAAAACAAAACAAGAAAGCGAGTTAATTAAAACATGGTAAAAAGTCTTCAAGTAGAATCATACATATTACAAGCTATACGTGTAGTTCATAAAATGAAAGAGGAAAAATTTTCAAAGCTAAAGCTACTAAATTAAAGAAAGTATATATATTTTTAGCTATAAAGAAGGTATATATAATTAATGCAAGACAAAAAAATTCCTTGAATTTAGTAATTTAAAACTAATTTTTATGCTACTGACTTTGAAATCTTGTGGGAAAAGGAATTTCTACGTATTCATCATCATTCTTTTTATATTTTTAATTAATCATAGCTTTACAGAAAGAGACGACGAAGTAAACACTAATTTGACGAAAATTCAGTCTGAAGCCTACAGGATTTTGAATTTAGCCTCTGTGACAAGCGATTTTCCAAAGGAAATAATAATGCAGAGTATTGTTGCACTGATTTAAAAGTTCACTCTTATTTCGGTATTTTTTTTTAAACAGTAAATCGTACTTACGCATTTTGTCTCAAAAGTCCGAAGCATTTCTAGAATATCCTCAGTACTTGTAACCTGTGCGACATTTCAATACTTTAAGACTAAAATTAGTTCAAAGATTTCCGTTATAACTGAGTTTACAATCATATTTCTTCTCAAGTGTTTCTTGGATGAATAAATAGCAATTGCATTATATTCATATCCAGTAGTGAAAATGCAACAGGTAGTTGAAATAGGGAGAAAAATAGGTTCCTAGAGGTCCCGGTAATTTAAACTTTTTATTTATTTATTTTTTAGAAAAATGTGGGTAAAATACGCGCAGTGGCGTAACATGGCAATTTCTACCAAAGCATCAGTTACTCCAGATATAACATATAATAAATATGGCTTTTATCTACTGGTTATTGCTATCTAATTTTACCAAATCCTGTAATTTATTTTTAAGGGGGATCAAACATAAAATGTATGCAAAATAAGCATGTTTTTTAAAACGGTTAAAACATTCGCTGCAGAGGTAAAATGGCGAATATTTACTATCCATTAGGATAACAAATCTCTTACCCCAGTTTATTATATTTATTATAACCGTTACATAGTTGGAAGTTGCAAATGATCCCATCCCTTATTGATTTCTGAATAATGAAAATTGCTAAAAAATAAATTCTTTTAATTAGATATTATTGTTTCAAAATTAATTAATGTTTTCTGTAAAAACTGAGAGCATTTTAATAATAAAACTATTCTTTTACATATTTAATCCTGTTAAACTGAGTAGTTATTAAATATTATACCTTAGTTTTATACACAATTCAATAAGTGTGACCTTATATAAGTGTGGCCCTAAGGACGATGAACAGTAAAATGTTTCCCGCAATAACTATCGTGTTCCCGGTTTTGTAATTATCCGTCAAAACGGTGACGGATAGTAACGGTGATGGTTTAGTAATTGTCATAGAGTCGAAACTACCGAGTTTTCTGATCCCGATACGAAAAAAAACGAAAGTGTTGGGATGATTCAACATCCTCTTGAATCAACCTCTGCAAAGAGAGTGATGTTGTGATCACATTTCCCGCCACCTGGAGGCTGAAATTTCCGCTGGTGAGGACGATAACGTTTTTTTTAATCCTATGCCCGTTTCCGACCGATCGGTCATGAGTCGACGAGCAGCCCAATACAAAGATGAACGATAAAAACAATCGCCAAAGGCTCCGTCAGTAACACATAAAGGGAAAAATTCAAGAACAGCAGGGCATGTGCTGAGGTGCTCTCCAGTCATTGGCACGCCATAGTCGCAAAGCGGGCAGTTATCTGTATCTTCCAGTCCCATTCGATACAGGTGACTCTGTAAGTAGTCGTGAACAGTGGCAAGTATAAAGCAAGCCACACCGACCGCCCTAGGCAAGGAGCTGGAAATTCTTGCCGACTTTTTCAATAGGGAATTCTGCTTTTAACCAGAAGCCTTCTCTCTATACAGGCTGAGACGGATAGATTTAATAGAGGAGGATATATATCGCTTTATGTGTCGCATAGGCAAGAGAGGATCTGGTTGCATCATTTGAGATCCATTTTTAGCCAACATATCTGCCCGCTCATTTCCATGTATAACGCAGTGGCTTGGAATCCACTGCAGAGCAATGCGGTTCTTGATATTCAACAGGTTATCTATTTTTTCAATGCAATTCCTGGAAATCCCGCATTCTCAGTGGTTGAAAGTTGTTAAGGTCACAATTGCCGCCTTGGAATCAACAAGTAAGACGATATTTTCCTTATTGAACTGCTCTATTTTGTCTAAGGCTAAATAGTAAATGGCGGCTAATTCACCATCAAAGTTGTCAAAGTGTCTTCCAACAGAAGAAGACAATGTAAAGTCTATAGTATAAACTCCAGCTCCAGCGTTTTTAATGGCCCCCTCGGCCGAACCATCAGTATATACATGGAGCCAAGTATCATCCGGGACATGTTCATGTATAGTAACCAAGGCAGATTTCAATTCAGAGTCAAGAGAAGATTTTTTGTTAATATCAGAGACAAGGTCCAAATAACTCTCAGCAAGTTTAAAATTTCTCAGAAGACACCAAAGATCCGGGAAGGGAAATCGAGCAGTAGAAGGAAAGCCAAGGGTATCATGCAGATCTTTTATATTAGAAATTAAAGTTCTTTGAGTTTTCAACCTCTCCACAGCCGGCCAGTATTGACTCAGAAAATTGTCCCTTCTTCTCAATAATGTGTCAACAAGGTTTGAGGTCATTCTTCATCTACGGTCACACAAGGGCTCCAAACCAAATTGGAGTTCCATAGGGGCAATTGGCGCAGATCAAGTACCACCAGTAATAAATCTCAGGATACGATTTTGAAATTTTGATTGAGAGTTAAAGTGTTATTTTAAAATTTGCAATTAACCGGTAAAACGGTGTACTTAGGGCCTACGAAAACTTTAAGAAACACTTTATAGCTGTCACCAGCGTGAATTTTGGCCATTAGATGGCGAGAAGTGCGATCGCAACATCGTTCTCTCTGCTGAGGTGTCAGAGCCACGATCGATTCCTGAGTCATAAGGAGTTATATTCGTAGCAAAATATAGTGTACACCGGAACTGAAGGACCTCCAGCTACGCAAGGGGATATCAAATTATCTCGATACTTTCGTTCGTTTGGGATCGGAATCAGAAAACTCAGTAGTTTCAAATCTAAGACGTCATTATTTTTACGGATTATTATTTTAAATTTTAAAAATTGGTTCCAGAAGAAAATGAGTAAACGTTTTTCTATGGTAGTTAGTGAGATGGATGTAGAAATTTTGTGTAAAGGATGTATAAAATTTTACATTTACTTTTGACTCATTTTCTTTTTTAACATTTATTTTCTTACAAAATGAAAAACCTTTATTAAAATCTTTTCAGGAGATCCCAGTTTCAGTATGATGTAAACCAGGGGTGTCAAACTCGCATCCCGCGACGAACATTTTTGCGGCTCGCCAATATATTGGCACACAATAATATATAATAAAATAACCGACGCAGAATTATAATAAGATAGGAAGAATTCGCTAAATATTTTCGAAATCATACCCCTATTTTGCTATTATTAAACAAAATGCGTATATTTATGTTAAATATATTTTAATTAGGTAAATAAACATACGTTTCTAATAACATTGATTTTTTTAATGTATACCTATAGTTAAACCTTGTTTGCTTAGCCCAAGTTAGCCTTTGAGTTTGACATCCCTGATGTAAACCAAGGGTAATCAACTCAAAACACAACTTAAAATGAAAATACCCGGTTGAGTTTTGAACCTTTTTTCCAAGATCAATCACAGCATAATCTCCAAAAGTACAAGGAGAACATATAGAACATGTATTCCTCATTGTTACAACGAATGAGGGATTGAAATTTAAATTAAAACACAGCAACTAACAGTTCTGGCTGCCAATACAAATGCCGACACTTTGCCCTGCGTTATGGGCTTGTAGTACAAAAGTTTTTAGCTTCATTTCCTTCACCATATTTAGTGGAACGTGGGTTCCGTGCGATTACAAATCTGTGTACTAATAGCAGAAACCGGTTATAAACAGCCTATGCGGTGATTTTAGAATACTGCTGGCAAAAATTGAGCCGAACATTAACGTTTTCCTTACAGGTTGGGATAGCATGTATCCGAAGAATACGGGCCCAAGAGGGAATATATATATATATATATATATATATATATATATATATATATATATAACCCCCTTAATGGCCATTATTACGTATGAAATTTCCCGTTCTAAAGAGGGAATCGGAAAAATGGGCCCCGTAAGCTAAAGGTTATAAACTGATATCAGTGCACCAAGTTCATCTTTCTCATCATGATTAGTTTTAATGTTATTCGTAATTTTTACTATAATATTGTCCTTCGCTATCTTAATTTTCTGTGTGTAGTGGGAATATCACTATAATTGATTTTAATAAGTAATTTTATAATTTCAAGCTTCAAGGTGTCTGATTTATAACAACATTTTTCTTTATGTTCTAGAACACATGCAGTAATATATGTATAGAAAGAGACGTAAAATTTAAACAATACAAATAAACAAAAATTAAAATTCAAGCATAGACTGCTAAATAACTTTAACATAAAACATAGCCTGCAAAGAAAACATAAAACATTTTCTTTCACATTAATGATAGCGGTATGCATCTTTTACTTTGCATTAGGATTATTTGTGTGCTTGCATGTACGGTGCGTTGAGCCCATACTGTAAGTTGTGTTTGTCTTTTCATTTTCTTTTTGACTAATTGCTTCATTGGGGGACTCGAGGCCTTGGGATGTCTTTTGGGCTTACCTGCATCCTATTCAGAAAGTTCTCCTTGAGGTAACTGATTTGGTTAGGCTCCCTGATGACGAGAACTGTCAGTTACCTCTATGTTGTTTAATGGTTCAGTTCCGGCTCTTATACAGAATCTTGCCGTTGGTGTGTGGATGCCCAGAGTGCTTGATTTCTGTTTGTTTTTGTCTATATTCGTATTATTTTATCTATCTATGTTGGATTATTTATATAGAAAGGGACGATAACATGTCAGTGCATTTTTATTTGTTCATTTAAAAAGGGTATATTTCCCAGGGGATGGGGCTTTGACTAATTTTTACGCTTAAAAGGGGTGGTAGGCCAAATAAGTTTGGGAACCCCTGTGTTAAGCAAATGACATTCCGATTCACAACGCGAACACTCGTCCAGAAATTTTAAGGGTAGAATTTTATTGGACATTGGTTTGAGCCGTTATCTTTCCCTTCAGATTCAAATTGGTTGCCGATATGCACCAATCGCCAAAACAATTCATAGTCTTAGAAACCAACATTATTTTAAATGAGTTCTGATATTTCCTGTAAACAAATAAGAGCAAATGCAAACTAAATTACTTTTCAATGGACCTAATATCCATGCTTTCAGCTCCATTCAAAACTACTTCAGTCTAATTTATTAATTAGCTGGAATTCGTGATCATAGCATTGTTCAAATTCATTTGCAAGGATTTTAAAGGGGTGGTACCTATTGAAAATTCATGCATTCTTATTCTCAGAGAATGATTTCTATGTAAGGGAGCAATATGCATTTAGAAAATATTTATCTCTGATCTATAAAGTAAGCTGTAAACTTTGTTTATACTTTAACAATTAAAAATTTCGAATCACATTTATATCTTGGTTGTAGTTGATAAATAGATTAAACCACTCACAAAAGAATTATACATTTCTTAAAAACTTTTTTCCTATAATAGAGATTTTACGGGAGCAAATCGATAAATTGGTGATAATATCAATTGGGAAAGAGGACAAAGAAATGCCAACGAATATTTAAATGCACACTGAAAAATATTAATGAATTTCCTTAAACTGTCCTTTTAAATTTTAGCACTCTTTAAGTATTTCTTAATGAAAAAAAGACATAAATAAGGTCACATTTACTGATTTGAATAGGAAACTAAGGTAAAATGCTCAATATCTACCCAGTTTAACAGGATTAAATATGTTAAAGAATACTATTATTATTATTATAATGTTCTCAATTTTTACAGAAAATGTTATTGAATTTTGATACAATAATATATAATTAAAAGGTTCTTTACTTTCTAGTAATTGTCCTTATTCTGAAATCAATAAGGGTCCATTTGCAACTCTCAACTATGTAACTGTTATAATAAATATAATAAACTGGCAATACCATGCAAAAAAATAATCATCTTATATTAAGAATTTGTTTAAGTAATTATCTTCTCTAAAATCAACGTTGCAGAAAATGTTGTAACACAATAATCAATATCGATGTATCACTAACAATTATCGATAAGAAAAAAAATTGATCGATTTGCAGTTAATTTAATGCTTACTTCTGAACTTGTTAACAGCATCGGAAAAATGTCTCCTGTGTTTTCATTATTTTCTGATAACGACGGAAGAATAAAAGCTAAATAACTTTCGAAGGAATGACAGGCAGTGTCTGCTCGTGTAATGAATAATGACAGTTAATGTCTAAAAGGACTTTTGTTCTTTCAACCTTGAACAATTATATGCAGGTGATTATAATGGGACATTTAAGATCATGTTAAAATATAACATTTTTTTAATTTCCCTTTCAGTATCCATGACACATTTATTTTGGAAAATTATTTATATTTTCATCGAAATCTCGTAAGTGTAAATAAGAAGAAAATTTAACTAGCTTAATAAGGAATTTTGTATGGACTAATTTTCGTTTTATGCAGGAATGATCTGACAACAAAGGAATTTTTAAAGTTTTACTTTTTTTAACTTTGAAAATATAAAAAGCTAGAGGGGTAAAAAAACTCTTCAACAAAACAATATACCTGAATATATAGTTATAAAAAACTTGAGTGTATAAATATTAAAAAAAATATTTTGCATTTTTTTATGTTTATATATTCTTTTGATAAAAGCCAGAATCAATGCAGGTTTTACGAAAGTCTTTTGTTTTAATCCATTTATATATAATTCATAAAATCTCCTTCTGAGTGCATTCTTTGTAAAATTTTGATGTAGAGATTTCAAATTCTTTTCATAAATCCTTGTAAACAAATAATTATGAATCTTCTTAGATCATTATAAACAGACAGCGGGTGAAACAAAAACACTTTTCAGGGCCTGGTGGTCCAGTTGGAAAGATCAGCGGACCTGTGATCTGAACGTCCCTGGTTCGATGCTCGGCGCAGCAAATCCACCGCCGTGTTGATTAATGGTGGACGGGGTACGTAAAATAGGGCGTGGCTGCAATGTCATTCATGTAATCAAATTTACCTCTGGAGGTGCGGGGTCAAGTGTTCCGGTCTCATCACTTGACTCTGTTCAAAATCACGGGACGAATATTTTTCGATGTCAAGTCAGTCTTCAGCCCTAGTAGTACCTCGCCTTAAAGTGAAGTTGCTTACTACCCTTCGCCAAGGACTTAGGATTTGAGGACCTGGGTCCTTTCGACTTGGTGTAGACTTTTCTATACCGAAGGAATTGGAAGCAACAATGATGTTTAGGCATAGGGAATGATTTAAGGGCAACAAGTGTTATTGCTTGCCGGTCACTGAGCACTCCAAATGCGATAGTTTAACCGGTATTTACATCGGCATTTGTGGTTGGAAACAGTCGCATATAATGCTTTGAACACCCGAAGAAGAGAAAAATATATACATCAGTACAGGTAGCAATGGCTGCTCAGAAGGACATAACTGAAGAGTACGAAACCTAGGACCCAGGTTACCGGTATGCTGGAGATGTATATTTCTAGTTTAAGCTCAACCTCTTTGTCATCTTTTTGCATTTGAAGATAGGTTATAAATTTTGAACAGAAACATATTGCCGCCTATAGATTTTTGCGGATTTATAAAAAAACCTTTTATGTCTTTAATTTTTTAAGTCTGGAGTCCACTCTTGAGTGAAAAGTAAGTTATATTTTCATTCATTTTCAGGCTGACACAAATCACCAAATAACTAATTTCTTCTCTAAAATCATTGATAATAATAGTCATAGTAACTGGATATTGCATATATTATGATAGTGTCACAAATAAAGATGTTTAATAATTGTCCCATGCAGAATGGAATAAAGTAACTCTTTTACCGCAAGTACGATAGCAATTGCTTGCGATTCTGTTTGATGAGTTCCATGAACCTCAAAATAATCGAGTTACCTATTCATATTTAGGATGTCTGAGTAATGGGATATTATCTCTCCCTCCTTCTGTATATATATATACACACACACACACACACACACACACACACACACACACACACACACACACATATATATATATATATATATATATATATATATATATATATATATATATATATATTCCCTTAGCAAACACTATAAAGATATTCAGGAACATAAGAATGAGCATCTACGGCTGGCAATGACATCTTGAACTTAAAAGTTGCAGTCGGGTTGAGCGGCATGAAAATCAATCGAGCAATCCAATCGATGGGATTAATAAATTTGTTAACTTTACCACATTGCTGATATTTAGTTGTTTAACATAGATAAGATGTATAAAGAGGAAGCTAGTTACATTTTATAATGAAGACTGGAGAGAGTACTTAGCGCCTTGTTAACTCCATATCCAAACGTTAAATGTGCGTAGTTCGGCTTTCGCACTAGAAATAAGATGCCCTGCGACAGCTAGGTGCCACACAGAAAAAGGTAGTAGTTATATAAGGGGAAAGACAATATTAAATGTAGAGAAATACAGGAATGGAGTTAAAACTGATGGGGCGTTATTATACACATACATACATACAGATATACACACACACACACACACACACACACACACACACACACACATATATATATATATATATATATAATTTTCTTAATTTTTTTCTGAATATAATTAATGTGATTGTCAAGAGAAATCAGATTTGAAAATAAGATTGGCCTGTTGTTTTATATTGAAAGATAAAGTGATCATCGGTTACTATTGAAAATAATATCTTTACGTTCTCTACTTTAACCAGCGAAAATTCGCACCGGGTATGACATACCCAATCCATTTTCATTTAATGTTTTTGTTATCTTCTTATCAGATTAGGCAGAAATTTTGTGTAGCTGTATTTAAGGTCACATTCTTTCAGCGGGGTAAAAACTAGTTCTGCTCTAAAAATAGATTTTGAGAAAAATATTTATTTATTTATTTATTTATTTTTTTTTGGGGGGGGGGGTATGTCATACCCGTGCGAGTCCTCGCGTCAGTCAGATCTTTCCCTTTTTCTGTCAGTTTAGTGTATCATGGCGCACTTTTTGAATTACGATGAGGAAATTAAACAATTGCGACACCTTTTAGAAACTTTTTCTAATGATGATGAACATTTATCCGAAGATAATGATGTCTCTGAGGATTGAGAATACTGTAGCAATCACGATTCTTCTACTGAAATTGAGACAGAAACCGAAGATAAAGAGTTCACGGTCAACAGCCGAATTTAATATTGGTAAAGATAAAATTACAAAATGGCTGAAGAAAAAATGCCAGCAAAATGTAAGGAAGCCTTCAAGGAACGTAATTAGAAAGCTTCCAGGTAATACAGATTATTCAAGAGATGTCGCTCCTCCTGTAGATACATGGAATGTTCTCTTCGATAGCAACATGCTAAATATGATGGTGCCTCAAACAAAAACACTTATTAAAGCACTTCAATGGAACTGAAAATCACTAATAGTACACCGCCTGCAAAAAAAAACTCAAGACAAAATTAAACGATGTTAAATTTGCCCAAGTAATAAGGACAGGAAAACAAAGTTTATGTGCCAAAAATGGGAAAAATGTCTCTGTGTTGAACATCAGTATGTAGTTTGTAAAAATGTCTATAAAAAATGTAAGTATTATTAAAATTCACTAAAAATCTTTAATTTATTATTTTATGTTCTTTAGTTACGTAAGGTTTGTATATAAACAATATTAATTAATATTTAAGTAGCAGAAATGAACTAGGGTATGAGATTCCCGGCGCGAGTTCTCGTGTTCGAAATTGGGTGCGAGTGCTCCCGAGTTAAAACTGTATATTGCCTGAATTTCTAACGCAGTTTCAATTTTACATTTCGGCGCAGCTTACGTGACACCATGTATGAATAATTCCGTGTTTTTTGCTCATCAGTCAAGGTACCAAATGATAGGTTAATTACCGCGAATCATGTTTTATCCTTCCGGTTTTTGAAATGCAACGAATATTTGAGGTGGATCACATGTCCGTGTCTTATTAGAGTACTGATATGTAAATTAACAACCTCTAAGTGTCATACATGCCGCACATTAAAAAAAAGTTAATGTAGATGATTATCTGTTACTACAAAAGATAGTCATGCTTCTGATGGAATACCAGGTTGCGTATTCCTTTTGTATAATCTTCGCGTGATAGGATAAAATGCTCTTTACATGCAATATATGCATATTCAGAAGGGCAAAGAACTGTAGTTACTTAAAGACAACGAAAGAACACACTTGAATTACATAAGTCGTTTAATTACTTGCATAAATCATAGAAGCTGGAGGCAGCATTGTGTTGTAACGTGCCTAGTTCGCAAAAATGAATGTATGTGCTGTGATAAGATATTTCAAATTACGTGTTCTCAGTAATTGTAGTAAAGACATGGCGTCGTGTTTATACCCGGAAAAATAAAAGTTTATAGTATGCATTTATTAATGCCTTACATTGCATAAATATGGAATATAAAGGGCTCGAATTTGGTACGACAAGAGAAAGCTGAATAAAGAAACATGCAATAAAAATGTCATACATACATACGTACGTAGAGTACACCTCTGACTGTCGTATATGCTCCTGTTATATTCTTATCCTATTTTAAAACCTGTGTGTAAACTCGTCCCAAGGTATGGCTACCTTTCCTTTTATAAGTTCCGTGATAAAATTTCTAGGTACCATAGAATAAGGCATCTTACAATATAATTTAATGAAAATAATTTTCTACTCTATAAAAATTTTTCCCCAGAAAACTAACAGGATTTTTGTGTGTGGTTAATGTAAATTTTATTGTAATTGGTTCAGTTATACAAAGTTAGTTGTAAAATAATGCGGAAAAAGTTATCTGGAGGGACGTATTTGACGGATACCTTAATATATAAACATGGGTTATTTGAGTTCTGTTACATTTTGCATCAACATATTTGAGGAAATATAGATTGTAGAAATCCATAAGAGCAGATAACACCAGAACAGAATAGACGCAGGGCCAGTTATGTAGATTGAATCTACAAATGCTAAATTAATTTTTGAGAATGGCACAATTTTGACGCATTTGAATACCAAAATAGAGGATGGAATATTCCGTTAGAAACTCCTTTTCCAACTGAAATAATAAAAAAAGGCTCAAATGGTTAGAGAGTTTATAAATATTTGATGTATTAGTTTTGAATATCTAGGAATATAATGAACCGTTTAGGTTCTGAATGATAATATATACAGGTGGTTATCAAAATAATGGAAACACTTCGGAATAACATGAAATTCTTTAATAAAATGGCGTAGGACCATCTATGACACTTAATACCACATGAATTCACTAAGATATTGAATTATGCAAGTCATGAATAGTGGTTAAGGGAATATTATACCATTCTTTAAGGATAAATCGTCAATGTTCCTGTAGAGATGCTGTTGGTGGATATCGATTCCTGACTCTATTCTCTAAAGCAGACCACAGCAGTTCGATGATATTGAAGTTTAGGGACTGTGCGGGCCTGATAAGATGTTTGACTTAGTCTTTGTGTTCCTCAAACCACGATCTGACACGTCTAGCTGTATGGATCACAGCATGGAGAGCGCCATCATGGAGAACGCCATCTCCTGCAGGAAACAATTTTCGCCCCATAGAATGAATCTGGTCAGCTTAAAGTTGGACATAGTCCTTCCCAGTCAATCTCCCTTTCAGGTTTACAATAGACCCCTTTTGAAAATCATGAAATGGCCGCCAAACCCTGAGAAATCTCCCTCCATGTTTGACAGCTGGCATGCGACAAGCATGATCATACGCTTGTGTAGATGTTCTTCATTCTTATGCACGTCCTGTTTATGCGAACAAAGTGAACAATGATTCGTCTAACCAAATGTCATATTTTGAAGTATCACTCGACCAGGATTTGTGCTCGTGGCTCCACTGTAGAGGACGTCTTGTATTCACATCTGTTACAAGTGGTTTGGAAATTACTTCTCTGCCGTAAAATTTATGTTTGTGAAGTTTTCTCTTACCTGTAATGACTGATAATGGAACCTGCAGATTCAAATGGAGCTCTACGGTCACTTTGGTTGCAGTTGTCTTCTTTTTTTAAGTCACAATCGTCTTCAACATCCGAAAGTCTCTTTCACTTAGCTTTCTCTTTCGACCACTATTCTGATTCACAGAGGATGTCTTTCCGTGCACTCCTTTATGCCGTCATGACTTCCGATACCATAGCTCGGTAAACACCCAAAACCATGGGGGATGTTGTAACAGATACTCCAATTAGACGCCCTTCAACCATTTGCCCTCTCTGCACGGTGTACAAGGCTAAGATCTTACGCTATCCCTCAAAGAGCCTGATGCCCATAGTTTCAAAATTGCTACCTTAGAGTAGAATAACGTATACACTATATTCTATAAAAAAATACTGGCCCCTAGACTTGTTTTTTAAGGACTACGAAGCACTTTCAAAAACACCAAAATATTGATGTGTTTCCATTATTTTGATAACCACTTGTATACATAAAACAGTTCTGTAACTGACTGACTGACTGACATATAACGCACAGACCAAACCGCTGGACCTAAAGGCTGAAATTTTGCATGGCGATTCTTCTTATAGCGAAGGTTGCACTAAGAAATATTTTTGAAAAATTCTTCTTACATTTTCAAAAATAAAATTTTTAAGCTGTTTTTGTAAAAAAATTTTAAGTTTGCTGTTAAAATAATAATTTGAGGGTTATCAAATTTATATCACGAGAAAGACCAAAAAATTCCTTTAAAATGAAATATTTTTCCGATCTTTACCTCTATTTTCTGATTTTTGGTGAATTTTTAAAGATTAGTTTTTAAAATTCAATTTAGCAAATGCTGATCATGTGGTTTCTTTTCTTTTTGTGATACTTTAAATTAATTTTGCGTCACGGGCATAACCACGAAATAATTTGACAAAAAAATATTAAAATACGGTAAAAGATAAAATTCAACCATTAGACTAATTGAGATTGAAGTTTTTTAATAATTCAATTCAAATCAGTATGTTTTATGAATATTAAACATAAAAATTAATTAGCCATATTTAATTTGAATATTTTCGTCTACACTTTTTTGTATATAAAAATATCCGTTACGATTTTTTTATAAATATATGTATATTTTTTGGCATTAGTTGCATATATTGGCCGTTGTATTTATTATATATATATATATATATATATATATATATATATATATATATATATATATATATATATATATATATATATATATTGACATTAATTGCATACATTGAACGTTGTATTTAATTTGAATGTACCCCGTAGCGAAACACGAGTATTCAGCTAGTTGTAATGCAATTTCTGGAGCAGTAAATATTTAAAAATTGCTTCGAATCATCACAAATTTTCCTTTATTATTTTTTACAATACAGCATTTTCTTAGCGTAATTTTTTTTCCTTAAAAAAGAAAATCCACCAGAAATTGACATAAAAACATTACTATATCGTGTTGGAAAAAGCAATCCACTAATATTCCAGAAAAGACACTTTTCTCATGCAATTACTCTCATAAAATCTATAAGCATTAAAGTACAATTTTCCACTATCGATAACATCAAGAGATACCTTGCTTTTTAGCTAGCTATAAAAAAGAAACCCAAACGAAAGCATTGTTCTTTTTTTTTACCTCACATGTCCACTAACCACTAAATCGAATGTTATTTTTTCTTCGACTTCCTTAATGAATGTTTTGTTAGACTTTCTTCGGAGTTTTTTGAGGTTTAGGATCTAAGCCGATTCTGATTAATCAGCTTGGTTAAAAAAAAGTTTGGCAGAAATTTTGAGAAAGTCGGTAGAAGCAGTGTACTTTGGGTTTTAAACAGTTTTATCCCATTAATGACCACAGACAGGAAAGAGTTAGGTTCGAACATGTACAATATTTTTTTAAACGATATCACCAATAGAAGCCTTTATTTTTTTTACGAGGATTTCGAGTATAATATGGCAGAAATGCAAGTCCATTTAATAACTAAAATAGTTCTAAATAGAGCTTAGTTCTTATTTTTAAGAGAAGGTATTTTAGCTGTCTTAAAATGATTAAAATTAAGCAAATTAAGCATAAACAGAAATTATAAGACTATATATCTATATATAAATATAAATATATATATATATATATATATATATATATATATATATATATATATATATATATATATATATATATATATATATATACAGGGTGGTTCAAATTAAAGTATCCCTGTTTGGAACGTCCTGGAGAGTAAAGCAGTGGTTGTAACGTCTTCATATTTGGAGGTTTTACGTATCAGGCCATGGGGAATTGATTCGTGGAAAAAAAAACAGTTAGTTCTAAAAAGACCGCTAGGTGCAAATGAGGCGCTGTAATCGGTTGAAGTTAAGGAAAATGAAACATGACTGTACGAAGAAAGGAAAGAATACGAGGTGTCGGTAATTAACTGTATTAGTACAGTTCGTTACACAAGAACTGTCCATCCTACAGAAATGCTAGTGAAGGCGTAAACGAAAGGCATGCGGGTAGCAACAAGAACACACAAAGATTTCAAAGGTGGTTTTCGATGTGTCCACCGTGCTTAAGGGCTGACGCGTTACACCGTGTTATAGCATGATCCACAGCGGCGTGTAACTGGTCGGGACATGTTGCGTACGTGCAAGGGGATGCTATCCTTTAAATCCGCCAGATTTCCTATGATACACCGATAAACTTTATCTGTGAGGTAACCCCAAAGACAAAAATCGCACGGGGTTAAGTCGCGTGAACGTAGAGGCCATCTGGTAGGAAATGCACGGATAATAATGCGATCCTCCGTAAAATGACGTCGTAGCAATTGATGAACCTCACGTCCAATGTGAGGAGGTGCCCCATATTCTTGGAATGCCGTTGTAGCGAAACATCCACGCTGTTGGAGTTCTGGAATGACCACACCGTGCAACATAGCCCGATAACATGCTGCAGTCACGGAACAGGATTTTGGTCCCTGCGAGGTGATTTTCTCGAAGAAAAATGGCCCAATCATAAAGGTGGCAGTGAAGCCAACACATACAGTCACTTGCAGTGAATACAGGGGACATTTGGAGGACCGAGTGAGGATTCTCAGTAGATCAGATACGGCAGTTATGTGCGTTCACTGTTCCGCACATGGAAAAGTTAGCCTCATCGGTCCATAGGATGTTCCCCGACCAATTCTGCTCCACCTCCATACGTGCCAAGAATGTTAAAGCGAACGTTTCACGCAGATCGTAATCACTATGTTTTAACTCTTATACGGATAGCTTATACGGATAGGCTTTGAGTGTTTTCCACATGCATCTCCATATCGTAATGTGTGACAATCCGAGATGCCCTGATACGGTGCGAGCACTGCATGTTCCTGCTGTGTTCGAATTTGCTAGCTCAACGACAGCGGTTGCGACATCATCCACTACATGCGGTATCCGTTTTTTTCGCCCTCGGCCTGCTTGAACGTCAAAGCTACCTGTTTTCTCGAAACGTTTCACCCTTCACCGCAGGGCACATGGTGTTACTGGACCCACACGCAAAGCTTTCTGACCTCGGTAAAAGCGAAGAGCTTTGGCGGCGTTATCGCCGTTTTGGTAAGTCGGAGCAGCAAAGCACGCTCCGCAACGAAAGAACCATCGCGGTGTTCGATGAATGTTTCCAACCTGTGATCCCTCTTTTTTATCTATTACGACGGTTCTTTCGCGCAGCTCATATGCAAATTTTGTTCTCCGGTACTGCGCGCACAATCGAATATTCAAATAGTCACTTAACTACAGCACCGCGAAAAGGACTGGAAGTTTAGTTGTGCCGCTGCTACACAGGAAACATAACGTGTACGCTGCACACGCTTGCAAACATAAAGCTTAGTCAGCGTAGTTTAGTTCTTGCATGTGTAACGAACTGTACTAATAAAGTTAATTACCGACACCTCGTATTCTTTCCTTTCTTCGTACAGTCATGTTTAATTTTCCTTACCTTCAACCGATCGCAGCGCCTCATTTGCACCTAGCGGTCTTTGTTGGAACTATTTTTTTCCCCACCAATCAATTCCCCATGGCCTGATATGTATACCTTCCAAATATGAAGTCGTTACGTCCACTGCTTTTCTCGCCAGGGCGTCCCAAACAGGGATACTTAAATTTGAACCACCCTGTATATATATATATATATATATATATATATATATATATATATATATATATATATATATATATATATATATATACTTATATATATATATATATATATACATACATGTGGTTATCAGAATAATGGACTCACTAAGAAACATAGTGAAAACCTTTATTAATACGGCGAAGGATCACCTTTGAAATGTAATAACACCTGATTCACCTTGGAATTGGATTATACAAGTCATGAATAGTGATTAAGAATATAATATAAGATTCTTCAGGGAGAAATCATGAAGTTCCTGGAGAGATGCTGTGGTGGATATTGATACCTAGCTCTATCTGCTTGTACAGATCGCAGTGGTTGGATGATGTGTAGTCGGGAGAATTGTACAGGGCAAGATAAGATATTTGACTTCTTTTTCATGATCTTCAAACCAATACTTCATAGTTTTAGCTGTATGTATAAGACGAATTATCATCCTGGAGAACGCCATCTCCTGCATGAAACAATGTTTGCACCATAGGATTTACTAGTGAGCTAAAATTTAGACATAGTCTTTCCCATTCGATCTCCCTTTTAGGGTTTCAATAGCACCTGAAGAAAATCACGAGATGTTATCCCAAACCCTGATAGACATACCTCTATGATTGACAGTTGAGATGAGACAGTCAGAATCTTAGGCTTGTGTAGGTGTTCTCCAGACATACGTATGTTCTGTTGCGAGGAACAATATGGCCAATGATTCGTTGGACCAAATGCCGTTTTTCGACATATTACTTGACCAGGATTTGCGATCGTGGCATCCTTGTGGACGATATTTTGTATTGGTATCTATATTATAAGTGGCTTGGGAATAGCGAATCTTCCGTAAATGCTTTGTATATGAAGTTCCCTTCTACCTCTAATGGTTGATACCAAAACATGCAGATGCAGATTGAGCTCTTCGGGCATTTTGGTTGCAGTTCTTTTCTTTCTTCATGTCACAATTCGCTTCAATACCTCGACCGCCTCATTCACTTCTTTCTCCCTTTCGTCCACTATTCTGTTTGGCAAAGGATGCTTTTCCTTGCACTCGGTATGCTATCATGATTTTCGATACTATAGCTCGAGAAACACCCACTAGCCTGGGGGTTGCAGTAACAGATACTTCAATTTAAACGCACTCCAACAATTTGCCCGTTTTACAAGATCTGCAAGGTTTGATATTTTATGCTGCTCCCCCAAAAAGCACGATGCCCTTAGTTTAATTACTGCTACCTGACAGTAGAATGCACACACTATATTATATGAAAAATCCGGTGGCCAGACTTGTTTTTTTAGGAATACGAAGCACGTTCATAAGCACCACTAATATTGATAAGTGTCTTCATTATTTTGATAACCACCTGTATATATATATATATATATATATATATATATATATATATATATATATATATATATATATATATATATATATATATATATATATATATATATCATATAAAAAAATCAAACTGACAAAAAATTAAAAAGCGACCACCGACTGCCAAACAAGTTAACTTAAAACCTACCCTATTAATGAAAGCATGAAACTTTTCAATAAAAGATTGCGCAGTGGCTGCATATCCTCAGATTGAAAATGGACAAATATAACTAAAAATAAATAGTCCAACAGAGCTAGATAATTATAAGAAGAATGCAGACAAAAGACAAATAGAAATCAAGCACTCAGGGCTCCACGCACCAGAGACAAGATTCTGTAGCAGTGCCGGAACTAAACCAGAAATAGAGGTAACCGACTGGTCTCGTCATCAGGGAGCCTAACCAAATCAGTTACCTCAAGGTGAACTTTCTGAATAGGATGCAGGTATAACCAAAAGGCATCCCAAGACCCCGAGATCCCCATTGAAACATTTAGTCAATAAAAAATGAAAAGTCACAGACAACTTACTGTAAGGGCTCCACGCACCATACATGTAAGTACAAATACAATCCTAATGAAAAGCCAAAGATGCATACATACTCTAATTCCGTAGGTGACGGTTATGGTGAAACAGCAGCCAATTTTACCCTAGTAGTTACGTCACTGTAGCAAAACCACAGCACCACACCCCATCGAAGTTTGAACAAATGAAAATAGAAACCCTATCCTAAACGTCTTTAAAATATACCTGAGTCTAAATGCCATTTTTTAGAACTTTTAAATTGCCGAAATATTTAGGGAAATTGTTCTTACTTAGATTTTCCTCAAAAAGGCTACATGCCTTCAAAAAATCTTCAGCTTTGTTACATATGTTTTTTATTCTGTATAATTGTGAGTAAAAGATATAATAAATTTTATTGTTCAAGTTGCTATGGAAATTGGTAAACGTGATAACCTCAAAGTTAAAATCTAATCTTTTATCAAATATCCCAATTTTTAATTCGCTATTTTGAATTTTAATTTTTAAATCCAGATAAGTCGCAAAATGATAATTATCATTAGTCTTGTTTAAAGTTAGTTCCTTTGGATAGATTTAAGAAAATCCAAATCATTGCAGTTAAAAATTATAAGGCCCTCAATATACCTAAATCCGGTAATATTATTTGAGTTAAGAAATATAGTTTCGTATGAATGCAAGAAAATGCTTGCAAAGGAGCTAGAAAAGCTATTTCCCATAGGGATACCCTTTATCTATTTAAAGAAACTGAACTCATTAAAGAGGTAGTTTTCAAAATTATTAAATTTACATAAATGAATCCAGTCACATTTTATGATTAAAGTACTATCCAGATAGGCATCATAAATTTCTGAGCAGATATTCATTAAGTTAAAATGGGGAATACTAGCAAAACGGTTTTCAAAATCAAACGTGTGTATGCTATCTATATTCTTACTCTTTAAAAATTGTAGAACATCCTGGTTATTATTTATAATAAAGCTATTTTCGGTAACCCTGATTTTATTTAGAATGATTTTTAAATAGCTAAAAAATTTTTACTGAAGTGTTATAACAATTCGTACTACATGTAACAAACCTAAATTTAGTAGGTACTTTCTGGAATTTAATGATGGGAAAAAGGTAAGGGTATTTTAGGCTATTAATCTTAAACTTAAATTTTTTGCTAAAGGCTAAAATCCTATTATCTATTTTTCTCTTGGTAAAGTTAATTTTTTGATAGGTATTGTTTGAGTTGTATTCCTTAGAAATTAATTGCTTGAAATAATCCTTACAGATAAAACCAAAGTTATTGGCAGCCTTATCAAAAACCGTTATAATTAACTTATTTTTTAACTCTTTAATTTTACTGTACAGATCTTTGTTTAAAAAGAAACCCCACTTGTTTTTTATACCATACTCGTCATAATTCCCCTTCACTTCCTATAAAACACGTACCTTCCAGTCTATGAAACCTTCGATAGGCCAATTATACTTCCTTGATAATTCTACTATACAATAATCTAAATCTTTAGTGATTGAACTTATAATTTGCGTTAAGTTTACCTTAACTTAAAGCAAATTACCCTAAAATTCACCTTTCTTACCCTAAAATTTGAGCCCTTACTTAAAAGTTTCCTCAACCTAACATCTTTAACAATATTAAGATCCCCAGTTACAATATGCCCCAAAGCAGGATTAATAAAGTTTTTAATCTTCTCAATATGACAATTACAATCAGTATTAGAAATTTTGCCTAAGTTATGACTATAAAAGTTATAGTTACAGATTAGGTCCCTTAACGTTTTTTGATATTTAAAAGCGATAGCGATTTTCCCACAATCCTTGATTGATTGTAATTTAGAATTATTGTGTACAATAGTATGTGGTTAAAAATCTTTATCCAGAAAATTTATGGTACAGTACTCTACACCTGCTTCCCTTCCCCTCTTAACATCCAAATTTGTCAAGTTAATCTTGTACTTAATTAGATCTAAAATTATTAGTTTTGTAAACTTCGAAGCAAATTTAATTGAAGATAAATGCTGTTTATTTAACCACCTTAAGCGAGAATTTTTTTGGTTGAATAAATAGTGATTAATTATTTTAATGTTCTTAAAATCAATAAATAGATTACAAATTTTTTGCTGATCATCAAGTTTCATATTTGTTTTTAAACTATTACTGCCGTTTCCTCTTTTACCCCTGTAATTAGAATGTTTATAATTAAACCGTTCAATAACCATTAATTTTTTATAAACGCAGTTAGTATCCAAATCCACCAGCCATTCCCAGTTAAGTTTACTGTTTAAGCCGTACGGAAATAGTGTTTTTAGCTTACAAATATATAAATTTTCAAAATCCCGCTTTTTGTTTAAATCATTAATCTCATCAATAGTATATAATATAGCCTGCCATCAATAATATATAATGGCCTTGGGGGGAATCAAGGAAGGAATCGCAGCCATCATTGCGTGGGGACTTGTTTTTGGAGTTTAGACTGGGTTTCGCGCGAAAATTAATTGCAGACTAAGCAAAGATTCTTCTAGAATTTTCGGCAGACGTCATAATGAGCATGCGCGATAAGGTTAGATGCCGTGAGGAACAATAGAGTTTCGGAAGAGCGGGATTAGCATTGAGATTAATCGGTCACGCATCGCGAGGATTGAGAGGATTGCTTGGAAAATTAAATTGTGTGCGTATTGAATGGAGGGTAGTGATTAAAAGTTGGAATAAACTTCTTGAATATAGTTAAATTGTAATCATTTACCACGGCCTCTGTTAACTGACTGCAATAATATTTAAGAAGTATTAGGGAGTAATTAAGAGGGATTTACGATATAAAGGGCACGCTTCCTACTGGCATTTTAACAAGCTCGTCAACAGCCGGTAACAGCCTCGTCATATATATATATATATATATATATATATATATATAAGATATAATCAAAACAATAATGATACACCAAGATAAGCTAAAAAAGGATAGTGAAATTCTGAAGCAAAAAGGAAATTTTTGAAACAAAAACGGAAATTGATGTATTTAAAAAGACGTGAGGGGGATTAAGACCCCTCTATCCTGGTTAAAAGATCTTTTTACATAGCTAAAACTTTCCCAGCATTCGTCATACATCAATTAGAAAATTTAAAACTTTTCAAAAAGGTATGAGACAATAAATAGAAAAAGTTAGACATAAAAGTAGAAGTTATATACTATAATAAGATAAAGTGACATAATGTCATAAGATGATCTCTAAAAACTACCTTACTAAAAACAGTAATTAAAAATATAAGAAAAGGCACTGAAAAAGCCACATTACATTGAAAAATTACACTACCATTAAAAAACACCACGCCTTATAAACTATTTTAAATAAAACCATTAAAACTTTAAAATTCAAATCAGCAGACAAAAACACTATACCTCCAAGTCCAAGTGCCCAAGGACATCCACGCGCCCAAAATAACGCCTCAGTATATCTACCAGAAAGCAAGCCGGATACTCCGCCTGTACAGCCAGTTCAATGAAGTTTTTAACTCTTTTATTCATCTCAATCCTAGATTCACACAGTCTATCACAACGAATTATGTAGTTGTTGACTATATTATTTATGATGACATAATTCGTTGTGATAGACTGTGTGAATCTAGGATTGAGATGAATAAAAGAGTTAAAAACTTCATTGAACTGGCTGTACAGGCGGAGTATCCGGCTGGCTTTCTGGTAGATATACTGAGGCGTTATTTTGGGCGCGTGGATGTCCTTGGGCACTTGGACTTGGAGGTATAGTGTTTTTGTCTGCTGATTTGAATTTTAAAGTTTTAATGGTTTTATTTAAAATAGTTTATAAGGCGTGCTGTTTTTTAATGGTAGTGTAATTTTTCAATGTAATGTGGCTTTTTCAGTGCCTTTTCTTATATTTTTAATTACTGTTTTTAGTAAGGTAGTTTTTAGAGATCATCTTATGAAATTATGTCACTTTATTTTATTATAGTATATAACTTCTACTTTTATGTCTAACTTTTTCTATTTATTGTCTCATACCTTTTTGAAAAGTTTTAAATTTTCTAATTGATGTATGACGAATGCTGGGAAAGTTTTAGCTATGTAAAAAGATCTTTTAACCAGGATAGAGGGGTCTTAATCCCCCTCACGTCTTTTTAAATACATCAATTTCCGTTTTTGTTTCAAAAATTTCCTTTTTGCTTCAGAATTTCACTATCCTTTTTTAGCTTATCTTGGTGTATCATTATTGTTTTGATTATATCTTATATAGTATTGTCTAAGAATTGCAGCTTAGCGCATATTGACAATATACATATTAATGCCTATATTTATAATGTATTGGTTTTGGTGCAACACATGCTTTAAATATTTTAGTTATATATACTCTGTCTAAACATTGCAAAAGCTACGCGCATTTTGGACGGAATTGCTATAATTTATTGCTATAATTTAATTCTAATTGGGGTACTCCATATGAGTTAAGTCCATATACGCTCCCTAGCTCGTCATACAATTTTCTTTAACTTATTTTCTATATAAATAAATAAAAAAGTAAAATAAAAATCAAAAAATTAGCCAAGTTGATATTGATCCACAACATGTTTAGCAATGGTACTGCTGTAGTGATGTCATGATTACATCCTCGTAAAGTAGTTTTTTTACGTAGAAGACTTACGGAATGGATTGATTGCGGATTGCGCCTATTGAACATGGACTTGATTAGAAGCTAGATTTCTTTCTATTAATTTATCATGAACAAGTACACTGAAAGGTATCAAGCGACTGGCAAAGCGGTTGAATTACATTCACCCGATGCCCGGAGTGTCAATGTTGGGGATTTGAACACTTCGTTAGCCCGTAACCCAGGTTTGATTACTTCTTTTTTTGCTAAAGCTCCTAGTGTGGTAAATACAACATGTGCTAACAAAAAAACCGTAATAGACATTAGTGTTCCTAATTTTAAATTTAATTATTACTCACATTATCGTAATATACGTACTTTCAAGTTCAAAAGATGTACAAATCCACGCTGTAAAACTTGTCCTTTTGCAAACAAAAACCAGTTGGGTACTAATACTAGTAATAAAGTGTTTTGTAAAGTATATAACTGTATCTATTGTTTAAAGTGTAAAGAGTGTAGTCAGGCCTATATAGGTCAAACATCAAATAAACTACACATCAGACTAAATTTGCATAGAAGCAACATTAATAATAAAAAAGATCCTTCTTTCGAGATGTTACACTTCAGGTCACACAGTTTTACATCAATCGAAGTTAGTATTTTGGACATAGTTCTAAAAGATGGACTTCGTTTATGGTGGGAGAGTATGCACATCTCGCAATTTAACACACTTTATCCCTTCGGCCTGAATACTTCATGTTTTGGTAAAAAGAAAAACGAAAATACTTTAGGCTATATAAACACTCAAGACTACATCTCAATACAAGTAGATCCAAAATTCTCCCTAAAGCGACGACAGCGACGCGGTAATGGTAGTAACAAACTTAACATACATAAACATAAAAACCTTTTTTTAGAACTAAATAGGGATTTGTTGTCTGAAACTTCTGTAAAATTTAATTGGATAAAATGTAAAATATACAATATTAAAAAACGATGGTTAAACAAACTATGGCAATATGTAATAGATCCTAAATATAAAAGCCTCTTCGAACCTTCATATTTACAACACTATTTTACAATATTAGAAACCTTTAAAATTAGAGCTAAAAAATTAGGTATAGATCTTTCTGCAGCAATGCAACCTTTAAAAACAGAATACATAGTTATACAATTTAAAAATAATGCCTTTAATTCCATTCCAATAAATAAAATATTTAAGGATTCTATGTCTGACTTACCTTGTAAAATACAACCTAAAGTTACATACTCTTATAATATACCAATTAGTCGTAAAATATTTAATTATAATCTAAATTCAAAAAACTTAAACACAGTTTATGAGTGTGATTGTCATCATAAATCAATGTCAAAATATATTAATCCAGATCATAACCATGTCATAACGGGTAATGTCCAGATAGTATCGAACAAAAACCTACGTGATGCAATACAAATGGGTACTAAGTTTAGATATAATTGTTTTAAAGACATAGAAATAACCTTCAATAAGAACCTTACAACCTTCATTGAAAAAAAATGCTTTAAAATATAATTTGCCTTTGGAGGCATTTACAAAATGGAAACAAAAAACTTCATTTACTTTTCTAAAAAGTTATGAATTGGCCTTAAAGGGTTCTAGAACAAATTTCAATAGTCCAAGTATGACCTCTATAAAGGGACTACAAAATAAACTGGTAATTAGTTATGTAGACAAGGTGGCTTCTAATTATTCATTTATTTGCAAATATTATTATATTCAAATTGTAAAAAATTTTTATTCAAATAATACACTTTACGAACCATATGCATTTGATGAGTTGTCTCTGAAACGACGTTTAGTTAAACTGCATAAAAAAATTAATATAAATCTTTATTCCTTCTCCTTTCCCTACCTTGTTGCAATTCCCAAATTCCACAAAAAACCTATTACCTTTCGACCAGTAACTGTTGGTTTCGGTACCTACATAACTTATGCTAATAAATTGATAATACCAGTTTTAAAAAATCTTTTCATTAAAATAAAAAAATTTGGATCCAATATAATCACTAATAACTTACAATTAATATCAAAAATCAAAAATTTAAACGATATAGAACTAATAGAATCTTATGACGTAGTAGACCTATTCAATAATATAGACACTACTTTTCTTTTTTCAATTCTAATTGAGTTTTTTCACAGGTTTGATTTACAAGAATATATTACTTTTACTCTTTTTAAAAATACACTTCGTATCATATTGTTTGAAAATTATTTATTTAATGGTACAACATATTACATTCAGACATTTGGACTGCCAATGGGAGGTGGATCATCGTCCTATTTGGCAGATTTATATTTATATTATTTTGAATCTAAATCATCACTTTTACAAAATATTGCTTTCTTTAGATACGTAGGCGACATTTTCATTGCTCACGAGGTTAACTGTAACTTTGTTCCTACTTTTTATCCAGCTAATATAAAACTAACTAAGACCGAACAAAACTCCAAAAATGAAATCAACTTTTTGGATGTAACCATCACTTTGTCAAATGGAACACTATCTTTTTGCATATTCGATAAAAGAGATTTATACGACTTTAACATAAACCGTCTATCCAATTGGAATACAGCTTTACATTCTAATGTTAAACGTAATATAGTCAACAACTACATAATTCGTTGTGATAGACTGTGTGAATCTAGGATTGAGATGAATAAAAGAGTTAAAAACTTCATTGAACTGGCTGTACAGGCGGAGTATCCGGCTGGCTTTCTGGTAGATATACTGAGGCGTTATTTTGGGCGCGTGGATGTCCTTGGGCACTTGGACTTGGAGGTATAGTGTTTTTGTCTGCTGATTTGAATTTTAAAGTTTTAATGGTTTTATTTAAAATAGTTTATAAGGCGTGGTGTTTTTTAATGGTAGTGTAATTTTTCAATGTAATGTGGCTTTTTCAGTGCCTTTTCTTATATTTTTAATTACTGTTCTTAGTAAGGTAGTTTTTAGAGATCATCTTATGACATTATGTCACTTTATTTTATTATAGTATATAACTTCTACTTTTATGTCTAACTTTTTCTATTTATTGTCTCATACCTTTTTGAAAAGTTTTAAATTTTCTAATTGATGTATGACGAATGCTGGGAAAGTTTTAGCTATGTAAAAAGATCTTTTAACCAGGATAGAGGGGTCTTAATCCCCCTCACGTCTTTTTAAATACATCAATTTCCGTTTTTGTTTCAAAAATTTCCTTTTTGCTTCAGAATTTCACTATCCTTTTTTAGCTTATCTTGGTGTATCATTATTGTTTTGATTATATCTTATATAGTATTGTCTAATAATTGCAGCTTAGCGCATATTGACAATATACATATTAATGCCTATATTTATAATGTATTGGTTTTGGTGCAACACATGCTTTAAATATTTTAGTTATATATATATATATATATATATATATAAATTGTAAATAAAATTTATTACAATTATATATTTTATTTATATTGTAAATAAAATATATAATTGTAAATAAAATTTATTACATTAAAACATTGATTTATTACCATAATACACCCTTTGCAATATATATTATGAGAATAGGACCTAATTTACACTTCTTGGTGTATATTAGCTTTATATAAGCTCAACAAGCTTTGAAACATGGTAAGATTTTTCTTGGGCCCATTGCGAGCTTTGGAAAATCCTGTCTCCAGTCGTCAGACACTTTAACTCATATAAAATCATTTCACTTGAATTTCAGTCTTACAAATACGACAAGATTGTAAAATTCTATGTCATTTTAAGCGCTAATACCTTCCCTTGTCAATTGTATGATTAAAAATTTATAAAATTCTGCTAAGTATTTCCCAGCATCCAAACTAATCACGATTCTAGACTGTCAGCAAGTTTGTTTCTTGCTGCTTTAAAGTATCAAGTTTCAAAAGTGTAAGCATATTACCGAAGATAAGTCCCCTTTTTCTGCTTGAAAATTGACTAACTGTACGAGACTGTGATGAAGCTGTTACATGTGATCTGAGAGTTATCGAATAGAAAATTTCTGAATCAGTACACAAGGAAAATCGTAGATTTGTCCGCTAAACTTAGGAAAAGGAGAAATTGATATTGGTAAGTAGGTATAATAGTTCAAGTAAAGCGCGGAATATAAATATGACCTGTACGATTTCTGACTATAAATATGAATAATATAATCATGCCTGATATAAATATGAGTTCTCCTTATCAAAATAATAAATTATATCATATAATTCTTTAAATCATAGTAAATTTCTGCAGGAGAAAAAATTTCTGATTCTCAAATTGAAGCTTTTCAAAAGCCATCGACCAATTAAGTCGTATAATTTATTATTTTGATAAGGAGATATATATATATATATATATATATATATATATATATATATATATATATATATATATATATATGTAATGAAATAAGATCAAATTACAGAACTATTAGAATAAGAAATTTATTTCCGAGTGGCTAAACAGACATCTTATCTAATGGAAAGCCAACACCCGAGTGATTCCCGGGGTTTGAGTATAGAGGTATCTGCGGTTGAAGAATTTGCTGACCAAAGATGTTTCTTGCAAGCTGCATCAGTTGTGCAGGACGATCGCCTTATTTGGGCATAGAAAAGTGTGGATTGCCCAGGGATTGCTGACGCTATGAAAAATTTTCCTGGGTTCTTGAATTTGGTAATGCCATCTTAAGCATTGGAAGGAAAGAAAATTTACAGGGGTCAACTTAAATTTTATATCTTTCATATCCCCCCATTTTTAAAAACGTTGTCTACCCGGGTGAAGGCATACATAACATAAAAAAATAAACTACAAAATTTTACAATTATACAGAATATAACAGAAGATTACAAATATATCTGGCAAAGTCCACAATGGTTCCTCCAGATAGCAGGTCCACGCGGTTTCCCTACTATCCTTCATGTTATTTGTTTCGTATGCACTTACCCATAATTACAGTATAAGTTCAAAATTAAGACTTGTATTCAAAATATAAGACGATAACATAAATTCTATGATTACATGACATATTATCTTTATATATTTGATATGAATAAAACACAATATAAATATTTACACTACCTGGAAACTATCTCTTAACATTGTCCACATATTGTATTATTAGTTCTCACCTTATATTCTATTAATACTGACATTGTTTATATCACAATCAAAATTTACTCTATTATATTATTTAACTTCCTTGGGTACTCTATATTCATTACAATTCTCTATTCGTGTAAAATTACAATATTATAAATTTTTACATTCATTTCATATCAATATCTCTTCTTTTTCTTCTAAGTACTGTTACATTAATAAAACAACTTCATTACATCAAAATTCGTTTCAATAGCAATACACATTTTATACCTTAAAACATACCTTACTTCTGACAAACAAATCACATTTCTCTCAAACAACCGTGTATCCTCACGTTTGCTGAGGAATGCTTACTATGAAGTTGGAAAGGAAGTTAAAACAAATTCCTCCCGCCACTTGAAAAGAAAATTTTTGTAGATGAACAAATGTAGATAAATGGATTCAGTTTCTCAACTGTAGTTGCTCTCAAAGGAAAACCCCAAGATCCAAAAATAAAAATTTTGCCGAATGAAAAAAAATGTTTTCGAGTTGTGTGGCCATCACAACCCGACAATTTTATTAAAAAAATTAGAAAAATAAAAACAAAACAAGAACAACTCAACTGAGGAAAAGAATGCATCATGACCTTAAATTAAATATTATAAAATTCAAAATTCACCTTAATAATTACAAAATTCAAAATAAACTTCACATGATCAGTCTATACCATTTTTAGTTGTCCTTAAAAAGTAGTTGTAGATTCGGAGACTCACAATATTGGCAGTCCATTGATGGGAATCCATCAGTATCCTCTGGTTTCTGTTCGCTTGGGTTTTTAATATCATTTAACTGAAAATTCCCTCTAGGACGGAAAAATCGAAGGCGAGTAGAATGTACAATCTCAGTGGGAGTTTTATAAAGAGCATTGGGTTTATCAATTTCAAAAAGAACATCTGAACATTTTTTTAGAATAGTATAAGGGCCTGAATACGGTGGGGCAAGTTTTCGGGTATTTGGATATTGAAATTCTTCATATAAAACTAAATCTCCGACTTTAAATATAACTTGTTGAAATCTTCTGTCATATCTTATTTTATTCGACTGATAATATTGTCTAGTTCTTTCTTGTGCAATTTTTCTAGCTTCTTCTATAGGAGGGTATATCTCATTATCTTGGAAAGAAATTTTATAAGGCAATTCGCCATACATTAAATAAATTGGGGGAAATCCAGTTACCGAATGAGGGGTATTATTATATTCTTGGGTGACAGAGTCTAAGATTTTTATCCATGGCACATTACTAGGGCTATTACTAACTTTACATTTTAATCTAGTTACTATGGTTTGGTTAACTCTCTCGACCTTTCCGTTCGTCTGCGGTCTATGAGCAGATGTCAAGAGCTGTGTAACATTATTATGTCTGAGAAAATGTTTAAACTTTGATGAGGTAAAGGCGGAATTCCTATCACTTAAAATTTTCTCGGGTACATGATTTTGATAAATAGAATTCAAACAATTTATATAGGTTTCCGTGGTGGCACTTTTAGAGGGAAATGTCCAGATGTACCTAGTGGCATGATCAACTACAATGTGTAAATATTTCTTAGTAGAATTATAATAACTTAAACCACCTACAGTATCAATTGATAATAGTTCAAAAGGTTTTTCACACAGAGGAAGAGATTGCATAAAACCATATTTTTTCTGATGAGACTTCTTGTTTACTTGACAAGTTTCACAATGTTTAACATAATTTCCAACATCATTAATTATCTTAGTCCAATAATATTGAGGTGAAATAATTCTTAACATTGAAGCTATTCCTGGATGACAAAATATTTCATGTACTTTCTCTATTAATTTAATTCTTAACGCTTTTGGTACTACAATTTTGATTAAACCTTGTCTTTTCACTACTACAATATTATCCTTATTAAAACATCTGGGTGCTGTTATATTTTCTAACATTTGAAAATGGATGATTTCCTTTATATCTAACAAGGGTTCTGGAGGGGTTGTAGTTATATTAAAAGCAATTGGGTTTCTTGTTAACATGTCAGCTTCAACATTAGTTGTACCTTTCTTATATTTTATGTCAAAATCATACATAGAAATTTTTAGAGACCATCTGAAAAGTCTACCTGTAGGATTTTTAAAAGTTTTAAGCCAAACTAAGCTGTGATGATCTGTATGTACAGTGAAATGTGACCCATGAAGGTAGCAATGGAATTTATCAAGACTATCAATTATGGACAAACATTCTAATTCCGTTATCGTATAATTAATTTCATATGGTCTAAGTCGTCGGGAGTGATATGCAATTGGATGTTGAGTTCCATCAGGATGTTCTTGTTTTTCTATGGAGGCTATGGCTTCTTTTGACGCATCAACATAGACATGGCAAGGATAATTTGAATTATAAAGGGCCAAAATGGGTTTTGAGATTAAACTATCTTTAAGTTTTTGAAAAGCTCGTTGACATTCAGGCGTCCATGCCCATTTCTGGTCTTTCTTTAAAAGGTTATTTAAGGGAATTATAATTTTAGCGTAATCAGGAATAAATTTATGATATACGTTAATGGTGCCTAGAAATCTTTGTAAATCTTTAACGTTCCTTGGGACCAATAATTTTTTTATTGTCTCTACATTAGTATTATTTGGGCTGTGTGATCCATGCTTAACTTCATAGCCAAGAAAATAAATAGTATCTTTAGCAAAATGACATTTCGATTTTTTAAGTTTAATATTTTCCTTTTCACAAATTTTAAAAATTGTCTTTAAGTGCTGAATATGTTGTTCTAATGACTCTGAGAAAATAATTATATCGTCAAAATAATTTAGAGCAAAGTTAACTTGATATTTATGAAGTATACGCCTAATTGTTCTTTGGAATATTGCGGGAGCATTCTTAAATCCAAACGGCAGTCTGGTAAATTGGTACAAGCCATAGTTAGAAGTGAAAGCAAGCTTTTCAGCTTCCTCATCCTCTAATTTCAGGTGCCAATACCCACTACATATATCTAACGTAGAAAATACCTTAGCATTGGTCAATTTGTCTAGAACACTGTCTATTCTGGGAATGGGTTCACAATCGGTTTTTGTAATTTGGTTAATTTTCCTATAGGCAATACATAGTCGAGTCCTAGCATTATCTTCTTTCTTAAACGCGAGAGTAATAGGAGAACTATATTGGCTATAACTAGGTTTAATAATTTTAGCTTTTAACAAGGCATCTAATTGTTTCGTTATCTCTGCGTCATCTCTAGGCGACGTTCTGTATGGTCTTTGACTTATAGGAAGTTCTGAGGTTAAGACTACTTTTGGCGATTCTAATTTAATTTCTCCCACATCAAACTTATTCTTAGCAAAAACATGATCAAATTTTTGAATTAAATTGTCAATATCGCACTTATCATTATTACAAGAAATCACATTACATAAATCATTATTATTACTTAAAATTGCAGATACTTTTTCATTATTTCCATGACCACTTTTCTTATTAGGATTATTATTATGACAGCTGGTACAATTAAAATGCTTAAGTAATTTATTATCCTGAAAAATTTCTCTAGTTTTAAAATTAATAGTGACATTAAAGAGTCCAATAGCATGACCAGATAATATAACATATGGTAATTGTACATTAGGTAAGTAATAAAATTTTAATGTTTCAATTTTTTCACCCAATTTTAACGGAAGCATTATATACTGACTTACCTGGACGTTTCGTCCTACAGCTGTAATGTTAATGTTGCAATTTTTGAAATTTAATTGGTGATTTTTATTTAATGTGGATCCTGGTAAAATATTTAGAGTTGAGCCTGAATCGAATAAAATCTGGACTTTCTGTCCACACAACAGGCTCTCTACTACTGGCACTCAGTCACTGTCGTTGGTTCTCACATTAAAGTTTTTATTATGATTCTGCATTGTCATTCTTGGCTGAAAGGAAGGTGCACTGGTGTTGAACCCTTGTCTGGGACGTTGCTGGAAACGGGGCGGATAAAAAATATTACTCAGTCTCTACTCCTGGTGTTGAAGATCAAAATTTGGCCGAAACTGTCGGTAATTTCCTGGGTGTTGTTGGAAGCGTGGACTCCAGGCTGGAGGTCTATGGAAAACTGGTAGCTTGGGGGTATAAAAAGTCCTTTCCTCTGAATTTTGCTTATTCAATAGTTTTAACATGTTTTTTAGTTCATCAAAATTTTTTGTCGAACGAAGTTGGAGATCTACTTCTGGGCGTGCGTTTATTCCTTTTATGATGTAAAATTTTTGCTCTTCCGAGGTCATCGCTGCTTTCGAAGCTATTTGCTGGATAGTGTAGTAATACGCTTCGTAAGTTTCTTCCCTTCCTTTTTTCCGTCTTAAATTCTTTAAGCAGTTCTGTTTTTAATTCTTCGAAGTTTTTAAACAGGGGTTTGGATTGAAGAAATAGTTCCACATTTCCGGTACACAGCTTGCGAAAGTATATAATTTTTTGTATAGGATTTAATGTCAACAGTTCACAAACCTGCTCATATTCTGCGATGTAATTTTCGATTGGCACTTCATTTGAATAGGGCTTAATAAACACATTTACATCGGAAAAGCGGACGTGAGATGGCTTGTTATTTTCACCGGTTAAGTCCACGGTTTGATTCAAATTCGGATTTTCCCCTTTCTGCATTGCTTCTTCAAAACTAGGTCACCGAACAGCGTAAATCCACCAAGGTCAGTAATACAGTAATCCACTTCTGCTCGCTGCTATTTTCGACGCACGAAAGGGCGAATGAAGTTTTACGACGGGTGCTGGTAAAATTAATTAAAACTCCGTTTACATATTGAAATTAAAATTTTAAAACTGTATACTCACTGCAGAACATCCTGCCGGCTATTAATTCTGTAATGAAATAAGATCAAATTACAGAACTATTAGAATAAGAAATTTATTTCCGAGTGGCTAAACAGACATCTTATCTAATGGAAAGCCAACACCCGAGTGATTCCCGGGGTTTGAGTATAGAGGTATCTGCGGTTGAAGAATTTGCTGACCAAAGATGTTTCTTGCAAGCTGCATCAGTTGTGCAGGACGATCGCCTTATTTGGGCATAGAAAAGTGTGGCTTGCCCAGGGATTGCTGACGCTATGAAAAATATTCCTGGGTTCTTGAATTTGGTAATGCCATCTTAAGCATGGGAAGGAAAGAAAATTTACAGGGGTCAACTTAAATTTTATATCTTTCATATATATATATACACACACGAGGGGTGATCAAAAACTAAGGTTACAAGGTCGATATTCCTGGAGTTTCGTCTGTTATACAGAAATTAGTTGTGTGCGGTAATTCTAATACACGCGGTCGCTCACTGTGGAGAGTTTCACCTACCCGCAATCTACAGCGCTAGTTGAAGGTTAACAGAAATGGCGACTCGTTTGGAAAACTGGTCTCGCGAAGAAATCAGCTCAGTTATTCGATTTCTCTGGGCGAAACATGTAAGCGCAGCTGAAATTCACCAGCAGCATCTTTCTTCACGACTTTCATCTTCCTTCACGGCAACGCGCGACCTCATACAGCCCAGAGGACCACCACGCTGTTGAAGAAATTTAACTGGGACATCATCAACCAGCCTCCCTACAGCCCGGACCTCGCTCTAAGCGACTTCCATCTCTTTCTTCACTTTTAGGAGGACCTAGGGGGCCGACGATTCGCCTCAGACGAGGAGATGAAACACTTCGCCACAACGTGGCTGAACACGCAAGGACAGGATTTTTACCAGGAGGGAATATTTAAACTCATTCCACGAAGCGACAATTGTTTAAACCGATATGGAGACTATGTAAAGAAAACCTAATGTATGTACTATCAGTTGGCTGTATTAGTTTTATGGAGTAAAATGTACACGTTTCCTTGCAGGCTCAACGAAACCCATGAAAAACATCCTCTTAACATTAAGCCTCCGTTACCAAATTTGATGTTTGGCACGAGGCAGTCAATTAAATGACAGTCACTAGACCCGGACTCTTGACTAATGGAGCAGACTGAAGCTAGTAGCGACACATTTGAAATCTTAACGCAGGACTACACATTGCAAACAGTGATGAAGAAATTGGGGGAAATTTCAAAGCCCATTCGGCGTTTGGTTCGAAGTTAGTTTGGCCGTCCATATTAACAAATCGGAAGCTTTGACAGCCATTCATTCATTTTCGTTTAGAGAATTGGTATGACAGAGTGAGTTCGAACGTTAGAGAATTACTTCAATCCATATTATATTGTGGAACTCAGTTTCCGATAAAAAGCAACGAAATTAAGTTTCCCTCTGGAAATGATATTTCCAAATAAAAAGTGAAAAGATTCCAAGCTGAACCATCGGTTCTGTGCAAATACGGCGAAAGATGGCAAACAAGGAGTAAAGAACTTTCTTTGATGAACGTCATAGGGAGCGAACAGTGGCTAAAGGCAAATCAATACATTTGGTATTGATCGTTGCTACGTATATATTAAGCAAAAAACTTCATTTTAACTGTATGAGCCAAATGTTATACGTTTCCTTGCTCGTTTTGTTTCAAGGAATTGTATGTGAGTTATTCAATTGATATAACTAACTATCACAACATAACAAACAAAGTTTATTTCCGAATATTGACTGAACCACACCAGTATCGAAATACAAATGTTGACCATACGATGTACAACAAACATCGAGCATACGATGATCGAGAGGTTAATCTGTACTGTAACGACTCCCGTAGAATAGCGAATATTTTGTGTGTGGAAATTCCGTGAAGACCAATCAATGCGCTGTTTGTGCCCATAATTGATTTAGACGACTGGAGACAAACAGTCTTGGCGACATAAAGACCGGAAGTGCTACCTACAGCTCGTGGAACAGTTCCTCAGCTACAAAAAGGGAAGTTGCCAACCGGAGGCGCCTAGTCGTCTGGGAACAATAACTGAATAAAGAAAGTTGGCATTTTCCAGACCTTTCGAGAACGTTCAGCAGTGGTATATAAAGTCGCCGAACGCGGATTTGTTGCTAATGTCAGTGATTCAGAGATTAAGTTATTCAGAGTGACGCTGGAGACGAAGACAATGAGATACTGTCGGGACTAGATAGACTTGAATAAGCGCAGCGACAACTCAAGTCTGACCTTCCTCTTCGATGCCGTTAATCCACGAATTTAATTAAAAAACATTATATTGTAAATAGCCTTTATTTAGTCGAAAAATGCAATTAAAGCATTAAATACAAAATGGCTGGCAGTCTTTTATTTGAGGCAAAGTCCTTACAGTATTAACAAACTGTTCTAACCCTGGACGGCGCTGAAAGTCGCGTTTGACGATCGTCAAAGTAGACATTGACGCCAACAGTAGCGTTTCGTTCACTTTCTTTCTTTGTATGTATTCTTGCCTTTACTATTAAATTTGCAACAAAGGCTATGATTGAGTCGTATTTATAATGCTGCATATAAAAGAGTGTGAGAAAACATCTGCATACTTTTATAACATTCTTAGTACACGGTATGACGTAAATGCGTGAATTCGCAAATTTTCAAAGGTGTCCGCTCAAATTTAAAATTTTCCATGTCAGCGAATTTTCGATCATATTGAGTGGATAGAAATAGGGATAAATATACTGTTGGAGCTGCTCTTGAGTTGGGAAATATTCAGTATGTAAGTTGCGTTGCAAAGTTTAAAAGTAGTCGAATAAAAACGCTTTTCTAAAGAACATATCACAGGTAATGTATTTACTTCAGTAATATATAATACAAGTTACGAGTTCATGTGAGTGTTGTATAACGCAGCTGTCGGAAAATCCTTTTAGCTTGAATATATTCTAATAGCATACATAAATATATTTGAAATGAATTAAATTAAGGACGGTTTGATCCAAATATTAATTTATTTGTAATTTCTTTGTAAGATGAAAGTAATTAATCCCTTATCAATGTGAAATTGATTTGGCCGTTACTGTTCCAGAGTCTATGAAAGGGCCTACAGCGACACGGGGAAAGACCCATCACCCAATCACGTCATGAAGGGAATAATTAGGCAGCCATTTTGGAAAAATAATTTGTATTAAGCACCGTGAGATAACTGTTAAAAATTCTGAAACCTCGAGTACTTCATAGTAGGAATAAAATGCTTTAAGTCATCTGCGACTACCTATAAGCACCATGACGTCATCCAGAACAGATTAAACAGCTATATGCAATGCGTGGGTGTTTGTTTCCTGTTTCTCAAATTTTTATTTAATATTTAAAAAAATATTTTGCATAAACAAATATGAAATATGTAATACCTTTTAAAACTAATAACGAAAAAATTCACAATTTTAACAACTACAATCTCTCTATTTAAACTAGTATATAACCCCCGTCAAAAATGACGGAATGTTGATCAGCGTTTCAAGAGGTGATTCATCATTTTCATCGGGCATTGCTGAAAACTGTACTTAAACAGCAGTAAATAACAAAACAAAACAAAACTAAATCAAAACTGTTTCAAAAGTGAATGACTCACCACACAGCAGGCATTGCTGAAAACGATACTTAAACAGCAGTAAAAAACATTAAAATAAAACAAAAATAAAACATGAAACACAATTTAATTAACATTAAAAATGTAGTTATTTAAAGGGAATATGAAAAACCATGGAGTAGAATGAATTCGAAATTCAAGTGAATGACTCAATTGAATAAATGATTCTTTTCAATGGATATTTGAAGATATTTCAAAAACTAAACGGTTTTGAGCTAGGGTGTTCACTTGAAATTTTCATATTTTTTAAAGGGCTTTCAAAATATGTAACTTTTGTGGTATTATTTTCCAAGAAAAATTTCAGAAAATGGCGTCGCAATGTTAAGATGTTTCCGACTTGGTCCGTCTCGGAATGGTTACCTACACTTTAACTACTCTAGGCTTTTATATAAGTAAAGATATATATATATATATATATATATATATATATATATATATATATATATATATATATATACACGTTATTTACTCCATAGGAAATTTTTCCTGTTATTTCTTTTTTTTGTAAAACTTTTTCTTTAAGAATCAAATAAATGCAAATTTGAATTTCTTTTATATTAATGTTTTAACTAGTTATCCTGGCAAAAATATTTTGTGGATATTTTTGTATAATCTTTTGTGGTATTATTTTTCAAGAAAAATTTCAGAAAATGGCGTCGCAATGGTAAGATGTTCCCGACTTGGTCCGTCCCGGAATGGTTACCTACAGTTTTCTACTCTAGGTTTTTATATAAGTAAAGATGGTCTACCTTCATACGCAGAAAACTGAGTTCAAAAATATACCTTTTCTAATCAGTGACGAGAAAAATTAGGGAAATTCCAGATAGCCTAAAATTCGGAATTTAAAACATGCGGTGTCAACTGACGCACCGTTTTATCAACTGATGCACAGAAGTGATTTCACTTCTGTCAAACTAAGTACGGAAGGGTCTTTGCATCTTTCAGCTATGAGTCGGCTTACCTTGCCTTAGCTAAATAGCAATTTCGAGTTGAAGAGAAACAAATTTGCATTACTCCGTTAATGTACGTAAGTTTTGGGGATTTTCAGAAATAATCATCTTGGGTCGATCTATCAGCCTACTAAACTAAATTAAAAGCAGTGTGCATATTTAGAGAATTCGTTCTTAACACTCACACGGTACAGTGGTTTGAGACAAAATAGATGGTACGGTCGTGTTGGATCCGAACACACTTTTTTGATAAGGTTTTTGGTAGAAATAAGTACACAATAAGTATTTTTGTTGTATAAAAATATTGAATATTTTACCTTGAATATAAAAACCTTTTTGTAGAAAAAAATTACCAACAAATTGCAGTTTTGCTAAACAAAGAAAATATCTCTGGTATTTACATTAGAATGCTGTATATATTACGTCTAATATGTAATTTAGTCTTATACCTAGATTCAGAAGTTAATGAAACCAAATTTCCGAGCCCAAAAATGTAATAATTACAAGATAAAAAGATCTTTTTATATACACAACGTTTTTTAAATTTTCTGTTGAATCACATAAATTAATTGCATAAACCTTCACTTAATTATTCTCTTTCGCTTTCTTCTATTTAATTTTAATCACTTTTTAGTCGTTTCCACTATCCGCAGACTTTATAAACTGCTAACTTTTATAATTTTAAAAAAATTTTCGCACAATATTTAGGTAAACAAACTAAATTCACATGTATTCTGTTTTCAAAATCGGCAAACGCCGTTACGCAAAAGTGCAAGCATTAAATTCGATCGAAGCGCCACCTTGCGGATTTATTCCAAACTAACTTTCTGTACAAAACAAAATTAACTGAAAATGAATTCAAATCTGCTTAAAGATGGCTAAAAGTATTAAAAGAATACATTGCCATCGTGTTCTGAGCCATTCTAAAAGTTTCAAATGTCTAGCTAGTCGGGAAGTTAGTTAAAAATCGATTGCAAGATTTGCACTGGACAAACAAGAAAGCGAGTTAATAAAAACGTGGTAAAAAATAATATATACAGTTTAACCTCGCTTAACGAGCACCTCGTATAACGAGTATTTCGCATAACGAGCAAAATAAATCGTAAAAAAATGGCTCACTTAACGAGCAACATTTCGCATAACAAGCGACGTGGAAGGAAGTCCCCTCTTACGTCACTCAGATCTTCACGTCACCAGGATCATCAACGGCCGAAAAGTAAGTTTTTAAGGGATGGTTCGAGAAGCAAATATCATGGGACTGTAGGATAACAATGATATTGAGGAGCTAGTGGAAGAGTACAACCAAGAGCTTACCACCGAACAGCTAATAGAATTGCAGTATCTTTCACACCAAGTCGAGAACAGTTTGTCAGTGGAGAAATAAGAAGAAACAGCAAAGAAACAATCTTCTGGGGCAATAAAAGAAATGATGAAAGCATGGGAAATTGTTGCATCGTAAGTAAAACGCATCACCTTGATAAGACGGTGGCTATGCGCGCTATAAATTTATTCAATGACAATGCGGTGACACATTTTCAGCAAATTTTGAAGCGCCGTGAAAAACAAATGTCGCTAGATAGCTTTCTAGTAAAAAAATTAGATATGTGTCATACATTCGTAAATAATAAACTACATATGGATGATTTTGCTCCTTAAGAATTTATGTATAAGTAATTTTCTTTAAATAATAAGCGTTACATCTAAAAAATTTTGAGTATTTTTTGACATGGAACGCATTATCGTATTTTACATTAATTTATATGGGAAAAATTGTTTCGCTTAACGAGTGTTTCGCATTACGAGTAAGACTCTAGAACGAATTATGCTAGTTATGCGAGGTTCCACTGTACTGACATATTTGGCCTTAAAAATCGAAATAAATAAATTTAAAAATCTAAAAAATATACATGACTAGTGATCATGAATAACGTTTTTTAACAGACACTCGAATTTACTGCAAACATATAACTGCAAATGCTCCAACACCTGTTGCAAGACTGGCTGGTAGGGTTTCTTGTCAACTCGATCTCTTGCAATGAGAGGAAGAAATACGGAAGGTGAGAGACACACCCTTGGGTCAGATCCGATCCCCACCGTACTGTTTGAGGTTTAAGCTATGTTCCCTGGACAATAGGTGGTGCGGGATCACCCGAGAAGTAGCCTTCGAAGTCAGCAGTGATAAAAAAATGGGTTTCATCATTTGAAAACGACCATAAATTTAACAATTGTTTAAAATTAGGAGAAAATTTTCTTTTTTGATAAAATTCTAAAACTTTCTGTATTTCTTCCGTTTCCTGACTTTTCGAGTGCAAAAAACTCACTGTTCCGCTTAAAAATCTTTAATATACCGTTGTGAACCAACAGTTCGTAAAAACTTTAAAAATTCATAAAAAAGGAAGAAATTATGATAAAGAAGTGCAGTTTGCAAGAAACGGCTTTCAAGGAAGTCGGATTGTTTTTAACAGCAAAATAAAAATTATAAAAAACCAATGGTAGAGTCACTGGTCCAGCTTTGCGAGCACTGCCACTCCCCGTGGTCGATTCCGCCGCCATATTATTCATAACGGTTTCAACCGCAATAATACGGACCTCCACCAACGAGGGTCTTCCATTTCGTGGCCGATCCCCCAAATTCTCGTGTATCACTGTCTTTTATTGTACGATTGATTTGCATAATTCTGCTGAATCTCTCGCTTATCAATGCCATCTACCGGTGACTTTTAAAACAATTTTTAAACTTCTTAAACTTTTTTTTGGATGCTAAAAAAATCAGACTTCCTTGTGAACCCGTTCTTACAAACCGCACTTCTTTATCATGATTTCTTTTTTTATGAATTTTTAAAGTTTTAACGAACTTTTGGCTCACCCTATACTTTTCGTTGTGCGGAGTCGCAGTGGCACAGAAATTTCGCAGCTTCGCAGCAATTTTACAGCTAGTAAAGCAAATGGAAGCTCAATTATGTCATTCATTTTTTACCATGTTTTTATTAACTTGCTTTCTTGTTTGTGTATGTGTTTGTGTGTTTGTCCAGTACAAATCTTGCAATCGATTTTTAACTAACTTCCCGACTGGCTAGACATTTGAAACTTTTAGAATAGCTCAGAGCACGATGACAACGTATTTTTTAAATAACTTTAGCCATCTTTAAGCAGATTTTTATCATGTTTTTATTATTTTCAGTTAATTTTGTTTTGTAGACTGGTGCAGCCATCTGTCGGCTTGGACGGGAGTGAAAAGTTAAACGCAAGTTAACCTACAATTAACTTTATTTACTTTCAAGTTGATGGGATAATTCATCAAAACATTTTTTAAAAAGTATTTATTAATACATAAAACTGTCAAGTTTATATGATTCAACAGAAAATTTAAAATAATGGTATATAAAAAGTTCTTTTTATTTTGTAACTATTAAGTTTCAATAGGTTTTTATGTCTGGTATTGAGATTACTTTTACTTTAAATTTGTTATTGTTATCAAATTTATTTGTAACGTTTGACGCTTATTTGTAACTAGTTTGTTCATTCAGAAAATTAAACCATTTTTGACTGTAAATCGGCATGTTGGGAGTGGGTCCCACACAATTTTTTTATAAGTGATCCCTCTTAGGTTAAAAAAGGATAATAAACATCGATTTAGAGTTAATGATTTATTCCTTCAATTGCCGGGTAAAGGAAAATACCAGTTTCTGGACTTTCGGAGGGCTAGTATTTGAAAAAGAAAGACACTCGGGTGCTTCACACAGGAATTTACCAGTCCGATATAGGAAGGCAGAAAGAGGGTTTATAAAATATCTGCGGGAAGTGCGCTCTCTAGAAAACGATCAAATATTCAGAGGCTAATAAGCGTGTCGATTTAATAAGCGCTAATGAGCGTGTATTATTGGCTAATAAGCGTGTCATTTTGTGTGACCCGATTTTAATCAAATCAAATTAGATCAAAAAACCTATTTTGAAAATTCAGTATGATTTCTGTTAATGAATAATAATATTTAAAAAAATTAGTTTTATCACTTGATAGAACATTAAAACGTATTTGAATAATCAATTGTTAGAATATTACTAGAAGTATAAAAAAAGTTTTAGCTAAGTTTTACATTTTTAGCATCATTATTTCCGTTCAGTTTTAACCGCGAAGCAATAAAAATTATCAAAAACTGTTACGAAATTGCTAAATCTATCACTAGATCGCAAACTAAGTACGCTTACTTTAAGCTCGAATGATTTATAATTACAACTCATTTATCATAAATGATGTGTTAACTCTTCTTCAATTACTTTTCCAAAGCCTCAATGAACACAGACGCCCTTTCATCGTCAAATATTCCCTTGCGCAATTTCGATTTATTCAGCAGGTCTAACCTTTTATGAATATTTTAAAATGTTCTAATGTGTTTGGCTTTATTTCTCGCAATAAGCATCCGAAAAATTACGCCTTAATGAACTTCATCATATTCGAACGAAAATAAGAAATTTAAGAATCCCCAAATATTCCCTTCAATTGCTTTAAGTTTATGTACACATAAAAGGTAACCTTTTCCCTTCAAAAATTTATCTTTCAAAGCATGAAATAAATGTCTCACGCGGTTTTCTTTTCCAATAAAAGCGTAGAAAGCTTACAGTCTGTTGAATGTTGATTATATTTGCGCTTCCATATCATCAGTTTCGCTGCAATTTTGAATCCATTTTTAAGGAAATTATATAATAAGACACCATTGAAGTTTTAAATGCTCGATTCCCAGAAGCTATCAAAGTATTGAGACTCGTATTTGTAAATTTCTTAATATAATAAGCAAGACTAGCTTGTAAATAAACAGTTGAAGAAGTATCTCCAACGTTAAGCATGTTGGAAATTCCTTTCATGTGTAATTAAGATGGTTATGAGGATGAGATGGATTTAAATTGCTCTCTACATGTATTATTAATATTTTGAAAGGTGAAATGCTAAGTATTTGTTATAAAATTACAGACTGGGGTGTCATATATTTTAATACTTTTAGGGAGGGCAGCTGACGGAAGAAACGTGTTTAATCTTTGATTATTTATAACGAAATCTATTCACGAATAACATGCTTCAGTTCTGAAAGCTGAATAGAGCAGTTTTAAATTAAAGTCTGTTTATCTGTAAACGTCGTACCTGATCTGTGAAATACCTCTAAACACATCGGGTTTTATCTGTCATAAATCTGACTGAATTGTCGTTGAGTTTATAAGATTATATGCACATGTAATTAAAAGGATCAAAGTCCCTCTGTCCTTAAATGAAAACATGAATGACGATTGATATTTATTGCGAATCTCCTGAATTTACCCGGTTTCATGACAACTCGATTAATATAAGTTTGAAATGTAAGTAATGAACATTTTAACGTACTTTATACGAAATTGCATCTCATCTCAATGGAGGTGTCATGTTAAAGGTAGCGACTGACTTGTAACGTAATTTTGTAATGCTCATGGAGAACATCATCACATTCCAATTGCACCTACATATCTTCGCGAATGCTGTTTTTGGATGTTCGGTTGAAAAAGTGTTCTATTTCAGCCATTCAGTGTAACCTGCACTCATTTGTTATGTAACGATGAAATCGGTTAGCCTTGAGCGGCTGGGCTTGTCGCTCGCTTCCATGCACTGACTACCGAATGCTCTTGTTACACTACATTGCACTACAATGTTTTGTTTACAAATCAATCGCCACCTTCTTATTAGATATTTGTAGGGAGACACTTGTCACCCATTTTCTGTTCAAAGGGTGGGTGAGACGTATGAAGTACCCTGAAAAACTATTAAAAAATAAGTGAAATGTGTGTTCATGTCTATTCAATGACAAGGGCTACACTTGCCTTCAGGTGCTCGTACCCTTGATGTTCTACTGATTAATCTCCGGGGCTCCGCAAAAAGTGTAGACTAGATAAATCGTATCTCCCTTCTTCTTGTGATATCAACTTCTTTAATATTTCATGGTTGGTTTTAAGTGGATTTCCTAGCATAATTTCAACCCTCATAGGTTAGTTGCGGAGAGAAACAGATAGTATGGTTTCTGGACTCCATTTATGTTGCCAGGCTTTGAGACTGAAACGGCAAAAAGTAATGCAGTTTTTTTCCTGAAAGAGAAAACGTTTTGAACCAAAAGAATTACAAGTAAAGATTACTAAGCAGTACCAATACATGCATTACTTAGCATGGCTGTCAATAAAGTGATATACACTGAACATTTTAATTCTATATAAAAAAGTCATATCTTTAGTTTCATATTTCCACTACGGTTGAATATCTAGATATTAGAAGCCCATGGAACTCAAATTACAAATACCATATTCTTTGGACCATAAGACTCCCCTAAAATTTTAGGCAGGATTTTTTGAAAAGAATATTTTGTATTTTGTTAGGTATATAAAGATATTTTCAATTTCTTACTTAATAAAGATAAAAAATATATGTAATATATAAAATAAATATTATACATATATATACACTCATGGACAAAAAAATTAGCGCACCAAGAAATAATTGTGGGATCGTAACGAAACTTGCAATGAAGGTACATGTCGGGGAGATATGCAAATGATTAGAAATGCAGCGTGACTGCGCATTACGTATAGCCGGTAGAGGGCGTTGAACATCGTACTCTGTGGAGTATAAAACAGGTAACCAAAGCTTGTTTGAGTGTGCTGAATCATTTACAAAGGAAGAGCTGAGATAGACATGCCTTTACGCCGTGTTCGAAGACAATATAAGCAGTTGTCGCAGTTTGAGAGGGGGAGAATCGTCGGGATGATGGAAGCTGGGTGGTCAGCTAGGTGAGTAGCTCGTCAATTAGGCCGCTTTGATTGTGTTGTGAGGAGGTGTTGGGACCAGTGGACCCGAGAGATGTCATGTACACGAAGACCAGGCTCAGGACACCCTCAACAGACCAGTCGTCGAGAAGACCGCCACGTCGTAAGAAATGCACGCGTACAGCCAACTGCTTCATCGGCCGCCATCCAGGCACAGGTAGCACCTTCACTAGGGGCCTCTGTGTCTTCTCTCTCGAACCATACGAAGGCGCCTGGCTGAAGGACAGTTGGTATCGCGGTGCCCATTACGTGTGCTGCCCTTGACGCCCACCCATCGACGCCTCCGTTTGGAGTTTTGCCGCGCACGAGGAAACTGGACTGCAGCGGAATGGAACCAGGTCGTCTTTAGCGACGAATCCATATTCAATCTCGGCAGTGATGACAATCGTGTTCGTGTGTGGAGAGCCCGTGGTGAACGCTTCAATCCTGCCTTTGCTGTACAGCGACACATCGCTCCCACAGCTGGTGTGATGGTATGGGGTGCCATTGCCTACAATACACGGTCACCCCTAGTATTGTTCCGTGGCACCATGACAGCCCAGTGGTATGTTCATGAAATCCTGCAACCACATGTGTTGCCATTCATGCAACGGCTCCCAGGAGCCATTTTTCAACAAGACAGTGCTCGGTCTCATACGACAAGGGTGTCATAAGACTGTCTCCGCACTGTTACTACCCTTCCTTAGCCTGCCCGATCCCCAGATTTGTCTCCAATATCTGGGATCATTTGGGACGACGAGTTGGGCATCCCACGAGTTTGAACGAACTAGAGGCAAGGTTACAGCAAATATGGAATGAAATGTCTCAAGACATCATACAGAACCTGTATGACTCAATGCCCGATCGTATCGCATCGTGCATTCGCGCTAGAGGGGGTCCAACGGAGTATTAACTCCTCCGTTCTTTTGCCTTTTTCTCTGAAATAAATAATCCTTTTTCTTTGATTTTCTTATCATTTACTTATATCAAAGTAGTCATTACGTATGTAAAATTTCGTTTCATTTTGACGACTCCTTCTTGGTGCGCTAATTTTTTTGTCTATGAGTGTATATATATATATATATATATATATATAATAAAATATTTATTCTATTTTAATGTTACCTTCGGACTATAAGACGCACCCCAATTTTAAGTCGACTTTTTATGTAAAAAGTCTCCGGTCTTATGGTCCAATTATTACGTCTTATGGTCCAAAAAATACTAGATAAAATATAGTTAAAAAACTAGTTAAAAATATAGAGAAAAAAATTATATTCAGCACACAAAATTTACCCTAACTTCCCCTGAAACTAAACAATGTACTCCCAACGGCTTTTGTACATGCAGCGATTGAAAACTCATACATATTTCGCTCCCAGTGCTCGCATTTCCTGAATAAACTAAAAGATGAATATTAGATGATGTATTAGATATGCGATGGTAATGGTGATATAGATTTCCTCTTTGAATCTCATTTCACTCTGTCGTCAGAATATAAAACACCATTTCATTTGAAATAATACGTCTAATTTCAATAAAGCGTTTGATGTCCAAAACACTCAACCGTGAAAGGAAAAACGCTTTCTCATCGACCAGTGAAAGAAATCAGAATGCATTTTGCTGGCGTTATGAATTCATTCCAATGTCTGGCGCGGGGGGTTATCTAGGAATAACTTAACAGATTGCCGTTTTTCGGTGGAGAGCAGCAATACAAATGAGTGCCAAAAGTTTTCTTACTCGAAGATAAAGGAAAATATATATATATATATATATATATATATATATTCGTACCCCTTTTATTTTTCCGTGATGAATTATGTATGACCTTTGTTTCATTCCAGTTTGGGGAGGCGAGCGCGGAAGATTGAAATATTTCTGCACAATTTGTTTCCAGAACTCCTGTTAGAGTGATGGAATAACTAATATTTATGCCAAATGATGTTAAATAAGCATTTCTGTTCCGTTTCTCCCGAGAAAATGGTGTTAGGAAGTGCTTATTGTTATTATTTTAAACGCTGCTTTCACTTTTTCGAGGAGATATTTCTAGGGAGGGGGAAAGAATAAGTTGAAAAGCAGTTATAATTTCTAATTTTGTAAATGTGGGGGAAATTCCTCTGTATGATGTATGCTTAGGAGGTTCCGCGTCTGTATGGGAATTCATAGATTTTCTATCTGTCTTCATTTGTATGAAATAGTTGAAAATGTGGAGGAGTTTTCAATATATTATAAAGAAAAGTGACAGAACATAGTTTACATGGTACGTGTTTTGCTTTATTTTTAGCGCAAATGTTCCAAGTACGGAAATAAAAAAAATTAAAATGAATTATCTGTACAAAGTTTGTAAAAGATGTCCGAATTTGTCTGCACTTTGAAGCATTCCATGAATTTTTGTTTATTTTTTTGCATTTTACCAATGATAGGTAAAGCTCTGCATATGGTTTGTGTAGGATGTTCAATTACTTTACATGTCTACGAATGTGTTGAAATTCGGGAATTTTGCAGTATAATAAGGAAGTTCTGAACTTTTTTTCTCTCAAAAGCGGGGACACTTGTCGTTTCTAGACATTGCCCGAATGTGAATTAACGAGCAGACAACGCCTAGCAACGAGGGGCAAATGAGGCATCGTCTCAATTACAAGACATAACGCTGTAAATAGATTATATAGAATGTTTTACAGGGTTATTCAAAACTCCATGTATAAACTTTTAGGGGAGATAGAAAACTCAAAAACAAAGCAAAATAACATAGGAATGTAGGACAGGAAACGCAAACCTGATCAGCTAGAGCAGAGCTCCGCAACCTTTTATCTTCCACGGCACAACAACGTTTTCTTGATAAATCCGCGGCACACCACAAGAAAAAGCTTGCAAATACATAAATTACAATAAATACGTATATATTTTTAATTAGATTAAAAAACACAATAAAACAGCTCTATGTATCAAGGTAATTATAATCCTTTAAGTTTTATATAAATCATTTTGAATTGTACACCAACACAAGAACAAAAATATAAAGTTATAGTTTATAAGTAAAAAAAATTCTCTTTGCATTTTTATATTAAAATTTGTCTTTTGATCTTTACTTAATCCTAATAAATCAAAGTTAACTTAAACATAACTAATTTATCAATGAGATATTTGAGCTTGTTTTGATGAACATATGTACGTTTTATATTTGGCTTTATATTTGAAAGAGCTGCTCGAAGTTCATGGTCAAGACCCTTTAAACATGATCATTTGTCGTTTTTAATTAGAACCAGTGTCGAAAAACTTTGATCGCATTAGTATGTCATAGAAAAAGGGAGCAAAATTGCAATGGCCTTGTCAGAAATTGGTGGATATTCTTTCTTAACTGAAATCCAGAAATATGATGCTCGAGCATACATACAACGTATGGTAACAACATGGTTTTATTTTGTGTATAATTTCGACCCAGAGAAATTACATATTAACAAAAATTTAGAGGAATATTTTACTTAGAAAAATTTCTAACTAATAGTGGTAGTTATTTTTTTTATTATTATAATCGATAAAATTACCGCGGCACAGTCAAGATCACCTCGCGGCACACTAGTGTGCCACGGCACGGCGGTTGCGGAGCACTGACCTAGAGGATAAACAAAGGAGAAGAAATGTTGGCTTTTCATTTCTGCATCTTTGTCTGGAAATATAGATGCAGGTGTTCCCACTAAGCAGGAAAATAATCATGTTCCCACCAAAGGGTTAAATGCGCCAACGTGTCGAAAATTTAGTTGCTAAGCACAGCCCTGCCACCTAGTGAGTTTGCATGGAAACACTTCCAAGTCAATGTCTATTGAGAAAATACGTCAGATGACTGAAAAACACCCCACCCATTTCTTGAGTTTGAATACCACATTTAAAGAATTAAAAAATGAGTACTGGAACTTTTCTCACAAAGGTTCTGACAAAGATTATAAGTCATGAATTTTTGTCTAAGGGGTGTACAATTGAAAACTATTGCAATGCATTTTGTGCAAAACTATTACGGACATTTTAAAATGAATAGTCAGTTTCATCTGATAAATCAGCTTTGTGACGCTTAGATTCAAAGTTCTAAAACTAACAAATAACAAAATATCTCAATAACACTCGCTGAGATAGAAGTCATTTATAACAATATATAATATTACACCGAAAGTCCCTTTTTCTTTTTTAATTTATATTTTAGGGCCTATTCCTAGCAAGTCCCGGGAAAGGGAAGGTAACAATTTGGTGTGCCTCGCTAAATAAATTTGAGAATAAAGATTTCTCTCACGTGAATATCAAAAAATGCCATTTAGATACTTATGTATATATTTTTATACTACTGTGTATATACACTGCTGGCCACTGTAAATGCAACACCCTGAAGGAAACATGCAAATAACATGAAATTTACAACATGCATTAGCGGAGGTGAGATATGCAAATGATTAGAATTTCAGCGCAGACGCACATCACGTGCGCCTGTGGCGCCACTTCAAAGCGCTATTTCACGCTTGGAGATTTCGACGATTTCAAGTTCGGCAATTGTGTTTTTCTTGTAGTTTTTAGAAAAAACGATCAATTATGCCTCGTCGAAAACAGCGATCATCTTTTGATCAAGTATCCGAGTTCGACAGAGGAAGGATAGTGGACTACCGAGATTGTGGATTATTTTTCAGGGAAATCGGTAGTCGTGTTGGAGGAAACCAAACAACTGTAATGCGGATATGTGATCGTCGGATGCAGGAGGGTACGACGGACCGGCGTGTTCGATCGCATCCACCTCAGCACACCACTTCACGTGATGACAGGCAAATTGTGCGCATGGCAGTGACGGATCGCTCAGTCACATCACGTACCATAGCACAGCACATGCAGTCTGTAACGCATCATCCAGTGTCTGCGCGTACCATTCGACGCCGTTTACAGCAGAGTGGTCTGTCCGCAAGACTTCCATTGCTTTGTCTACCCTTGACGCAGAACCACAGACGTCTCCGCCGCCAATGGTGCGATGACAGAAGGATGTGGACGGCAGAATGGAATGAAATTGTCTTTACTGACGAGTCACGCTTCTGTCTGCAACACCACGATGGTCGCATTCGAGTCTGGAGACACCGTGAAGAGAGGATGCTGAACAGCTGCGTTATTCACCGCCACACTGGTTCTGCACCGGGTATTATGGTATAGGGAGGTATTGAATATCACTTTCGCACACCTCTAGTACGCATTGCCGGTACTTTAAACAGCCAGCGCTACATCTCCGAGGTGTTGGAGCCAGTTGTCCTTCCTTACCTTCAGGGCTTGCCCACAGCCATATTTCAACAGGATAATGCGCGACCACACGTGGCACGCATTGTCCAACGGTTCCTCGTCAATCGCCAGATTGAATTGCTTCCCTGGCCGCCTCGCTCTCCGGATCTTTCGCCGATAGAAAACATGTGGTTCATGGTTGCTCTACGATTGACCCAGATTCCATCCCCAGCTGCCACAGAAGATCAACTTTGGCAACGTGTGGAAGCTGCTTGGTCTGCTGTACCCCAAGAACTCATCCGAAGTCTCTTTGAATCAATGCCGTGGCGTGTGGCAGCTGTGATCTCCAACAATGGCGGCTGCTCTGGCTACTGATTTTGGTAGGAACCACACTTCACAGAAGTCTATAAATTTAATCATTTGATACTTGGTCAACATGTTATCTACAAAATAAATTTTTTTGTGATATCTCTTGTCTTTCTTGGTGTTGCAATTTGGGCGACCAGCAGTGTATTTTCTTTCAAATGTATATAAATTTACGATACAGTAGAAGTAAGGATGGTACGCTCCTGTATAACAATTTATTCATTTACCTACTATGCATTTATTGAAAATGTACTTATAAAATGGGAATTTTTGAAATCCACTAGGCATTGTATTTGCAATGTAGACAGAGCTAAAATCATGCACTATGCGTAATATTAAAAAAAAAATTATTAAGGCAAATCCAAATGAAAAACTTCTTTTCTTTTTTTTTTTGAAAATCTTTTTCTTTTGTATTGATGCCCTGAAGTTCCTTCTCTACCTACTCTTTTCAAAATATATAACGTAAAATATTAAGACATTTAGATATCCTGTCACACACACACACACGCGTACACACACACGCGCGCACACCCACACACCCACACAAACATTCACATACACACGCACGGGCGAGCGCACACACACACACACACACATATATAAATATATATATATATTTATTTATTTATTTATCTATCTATCTATATATATATATATATATATGTATATATATATATATCTTGGCTCCCGACCCTCTTTGTCTCCTGTGTAACAACCAGGAAGAAATGGATATGCTTCACCTTGCTTCTTGCCCTGCTCTACCTTCCGTTTCTTTATGGGAGCTATATTGGATTGCCAGACATAAGTTGATGGATTAACGGATGTCATTTTTCTATCTTGTTCTTGTAATTTTGTAATTTTGTCGTTTTGATATCTGTTGTTCTGTAATACTTGTCATTGGAAATGAATATATATATATATATATATATATATATATATATAATAGATAAAACTTTTAAATCATTTTTTTAAAAATTGGATTGCCCTACGACTTCCATATATCGTTGAATCAAATTATTATTCTCTAACTTGCATACAATGTATCTCCCAGTGTTCTAACAAGTTATTTTCGGTGAATTTGCGCAGAGCGTAAGCATGTGAAATATATTCGGAACGTTTTCCGCCAATTGTATACTTTATTGGTCTTGTTGAGTTTTCCTATCTTTTTGCACATGTTCTATCTTGGTAGTCAGGTGCTAAGTCTCATGTATTATTCTAAACCCCTATGGACTTGATAGCAGAGGAGTTCAAACAGCCTCTCTTTTTATATTAATGACACCCCATTCTGTGATTTTCAGATCCTTATAGACTAGAAATGAAATCTAATATATAAAAATGAATGTTTGTATCTCTGTAATTGTATAGAAATCCACAGTTTAGGAGCAACGATCGTGAAATTTTAAATACAGGCGTCTTTAAAAACAGCCGAGGGTCAGAAGAACTTCAAAAATCGAAATTAATTACCGTTGATTTTTAATTAATAAAAAACCACAATTTTGAAACTAAATGTAAGCTGTTACACTTTGTGGCATCATCCCTCTGAATATGGCGTCCACGTTAGGGTTAGCTGACAGCGAGCGAAAAGATAAAAATAAATAAAATCAAAAAGTTTCCAGTTATATATTAAACCAGAATAATAAATGAAAATAATAATCTTTCATGTCAGATTTTATACTTTAAGACATTTCGATTAACGATCGTCGTTTATTTTCGCCGTGTTATTTTGTAAACAAACGTTCTCTGTTGCCATTTTCATTTCAGACATTTCTTATTGAAACGATGTAATGCGTAGTAAATGCGTTAAATATTTCTTATCTAAAATTTATATTTTAAAACATTTCAGTGAAATTAACATCGTCTTCAGATTATAAACAGACGTTATTTGTTGCTATTTTCATTTTAGAAATTTCTTATTAAAATGATGGAATTCTCCGATATATTTCCATAGTGGAGATTTAGACACATTACAGAATTTTAAAAAAAAAAACCTTTTGTGTAATTTATATATTTGTGTGTGTTTAATTATTTCAAGTGACTCTAAAGTGGGCGTGGTATTTTTTCCACTAGCGTGAAAAATCAGAATAATATTGAATTATTTAATTTTTTTTTTTTTGCTCATCAGACGACAGTAGCAGCGAGTGGCAGTAGTTACACAAGTTTGAATTTGAAACATTGTTTTGTTGTTTCCTAAAAGAAGCAATAATCCGTTACTGTATTTTATATTGTTCTTAATTTTATAATTCACGATGTACTTTTAAAAGCATAAAAATTAGTATATCTTAACTAAAAAGAATCAGTCTAAACTTAAGCACAGTTTTGCGATTTATTTACGGTTAACTATGTTTGTGTTTAGCTATTCCATTTGTTTGTTTTAAAAAATGATTTTTTAAAGGTTTTTTTGGTGCTTTATGGTAAAATAGCACTTAAAAATTAAAAAAAAAGAAACAAAAACTTAACTGTAAATAGCATACTTTTTCTATAAATTGGTCAATTTGAAGTAATTTTTATTGAAATTTAGCTAAAATGCCTATAACTGCATAAAAATCTTAATGCTACTATTTTAATTTCCCAAGCACAATTCTAAAAATGTTATAAAATACGCAGCCCTACTTTCCGATTTAGTACAAGAATTTAAAATTGATTTCAGGACTTCGGGGAAAATAAACAATTTTTGTTTTTGCATGTTTTCTATTCTATTTACAGTCGATATAGATATAATGCTAGCAAATTGTCAAATGGAATGCATAGAGTTGCAATCTGACATTTAACTTAAAGAGAAATTCAATCGAGTCTCTTTGTTGTACTCATAAATCATACCTGCCCAGATATAAATATCCTTCACTGCATAGTCAAGCGTTATTCTGGTCATCAACGTTTGGAAGCACGTACATCTGAGAACAACTATTTTCAAGAGTTTCAACTATTTTGAAGCACACTAAGAGTCAAATTCGAACCAAAATTTATTCGTTGTTTTTTAGTATTGATGTGTATGACATTTCCCATCCCTTTTTTATACTATGTTTAATTTTTCATGCAGAGTTCACAAGGCAAAAGACAATTTGACAATTTTACTTTTCAGCTTTTAGTGATGAAAGGCTGAATCTATCTAAATTCTGAGATGTGTATAACATTTCACATGTTTTTTTCCTATGCTATTTATACTGTGTTTAGTTTTTAAGTTGACTTTGGTTAACAAACATTCATATTGAACCCCGAATCAAGAAACGAGAAACATAGTTTATGAAGGTACTTCGGATGATATTTGGATCAGTTTAATTGAACAGAGATTTATATGGAGTTTAATAAGGACAGAATGTTTCTATTATTGCTACAGAATCTTGCATTTATGGTGCGTGTAGCCCAAACTGCAGATTTCTGTTAATTTTTTCATCAGTCAGTGCCTTTAACAAATACTTTAATACTTTATTTATATATTTTTTTGGCTACAGAATCCTGCATTTATGGAGGTATTTATATGGACAATTAGACATTTTTACTTTTAAGCTTTTAGTGATTTATTATAAATGTATATATTTTATGATATTTATACTGTTATTAAATCTATGTTATTTATACTGTGTTTAGTTTTTAAATTACTTTTTGTTAACAAACGTTAGACAATTTGACATTTTTAATTTAAACTTGAAAAATGAAAGGCTGAATCTACTAAAATTCTGAGATGTGTATAACATTTCACATGTTTTTTTTAAAATGTTATTTACGCCGTGTTTACTTTTTTAATCAATTTTGTTTAACAAACATTCGACAAAATGACATTTTTACTTTTCAGCTTTACTTTTTAAAACTCTTAACTTTCCAAGAGACAATTTGACATTTTTTCCTTTTCAGCTTTTAATGGTTTATTACAAATGTATATATTTTATGTTTTACTTTTCAGCTTCTTTTGCTCCAAAGATGAAAGGTTAAATCTAGATGAATTCTGAGGAGTTAATTATAAATTTATATATTTTTATATTGGATTTTTTAAAAATTATTTGGGTGTATAACATTTCACATGCTTATTTTTCTATGTTATTTATACTGTGTTTAGTCTTTAAATTGATTTTGGTTAACAAACATTCGACAAATTGACATTTTTACTTTTCAGCTTTACTTTCCAAAAGACAATTTGACATTTTTCCTTTTCAGCTTTTAGTGGTTTATTATAAATGTATGTATATTTTATGTTTTACTTATCAGCTTCTTTTGCTCCAAACATAGAAGGTTAAATCTTGCTAAATTGTTTAGATTTTAAATTTATTTTGGATAACAAACATTCCACAATTTGACATTTTTACTTTACAGCTTTTAGTGGTACAATGATGAAAGACTGCATCTAACCAAAATACTGAGATATGTATAACATTTCACATGTTTTTTTTTGGCTATGTAATTTATACTGTGTTAAGTTTTTAAATTGATTTTGGTTAACAAACATTCCACAATTTGACATTTTTACTTTACAGCTTTTAGTGGTACATTGATGAAAGACTGCATCTACCAAAATACTGAGATATGTATAACATTTCACATGCTTTTTTTTTGGTTATGTAATTTATACTGTGTTAAGTTTTTAAATTGATTTTGGTTAACAAACATTCCACAATTTGACATTTTTACTTTACAGCTTTTAGTGGTACAATGATGAAAGACTGCATCTACCAAAATACTGAGATATGTATAACATTTCACATGCTTTTTTTTCGGTTATGTAATTTATACTGTGTTAAGTTTTTAAATTGATTTTGGTTAACAAACATTCCACAATTTGACATTTTTACTTTACAGCTTTTAGTGGTACAATGATGAAAGACTGCATCTACCAAAATACTGAGATATGTATAACATTTCACATGCTTTTTTTTTGGTTATGTAATTTATACTGTGTTAAGTTTTTAAATTGATTTTGGTTAACAAACATTCCACAATTTGACATTTTTACTTTATAGCTTTTAGTGGTACAATGATGAAAGACTGCATCTACCAAAATACTGAGATATGTATAACATTTCACATGCTTTTTTTTTGGCTAATTTATACTGTGTTAATTTTTTAAATTGATTTTGGTTAACAAACCTTCTTAAAATTCCGGGCAACACCGGGTACTTCAGCTAGTATTGAAAAAAATTCAATTGCCATTATGCTTTGGGTGGTTTAGCACTATCCACAGTAAACTGTTCAAAACCTGGAATTTAAATGTACTTTTTTTTGTTATAGGCTTACTCGCTCAAATAAGTTCCTTCCCCTAAGTAATTTGCTTTTGAAAAATGAAGTCAATATGTCTTCACACCTGACAAAAATGTAGCTGACAAAAATAGCTGACAAAAATTAAGTCAATATGTCTTCATAGTTCTAGGCCGGATACTTGCCCGTTAAATCTGTAGAACGGTCAGTCTTTCTATGAGGTCAAAGAAGGTAGGAGAGGGTACGACCCCCTCCCGGATGCCACGGGGCCGGATGCATGGGGGTGCTGAGTCAAAATTGAGGCGGCAACAGGATAAATCGGACTCCTACACTTGTTGTGCTGTTATAAATAGGATCTGCAACCTTCAGCCCGGTAGCTTATATGGACTTGGTTTGGAATATATTCCGACCTGGGGGGCATTAGAAAAAACAACAGAAACAACAACAACAACAACCGCAGTCTTCGTAGTGCGAATATATTTTGAAGCTTAGGCTCATAAACACACCCATACACACGCTCAAGTCAAAATTCTAATTACCGTGATTAGAACCCCGTAGAAATACACATACATACTTGAAACATATAGAAATGCATAAAAAATGACTCAAAACATATAACTTGGAGTTTTTAGAAATGAAACAGGGTAATAACCTAGCAGTTCTTTTAAAAAATACATTTCAAGAAGACAAAATACTGTTAATTACATAACAGAAGGCGTAACTTTAGCCAATTATACGGTTTTAGAAAAGACAAGGAATGTGAAATGTTCTTTGCATGTTCTTCTTATCTTAAGAGAAGAAGAATTGTTTCTTACATATATTTTATGTGAGTATTGTTCAGTTAAAATGTCAGAGGCCGTTAATTTTGTATTTAGTCTGGAAAGTAGACAAAAATTTGAAACTAAAAAAAATAAGTTTCGTTGGTTGCAGACATTCAAGTTTGTTAAATTTCATTTCTCACACATTCTTACTCAATTCAATTACTTACACAAAATCCCCCTCCCCTTTCTGCGCATATTCTGCGTATGATTTTTTCTTTTAAGTTTTCTCATCTCTCTCGGTAAGTGGTATGTTTTGTTGTACTAAAATACCACCCAAGGACCAAGATACCGCTCAAGGATTAAGATGCCAGTCAAGGACAGTCAAGCACTTAGCAGCTTTCGTATGTCATTTTGAATAACTGATGAATGGACACTAATTTATAAAGGTTATTCATAAGGTTTTTGCCCAATAATCTGGAGAAAGCTTTTACATCCCAGTAATATATGATCATAAGAGCTATAACGTTATATTTTCAGAGCTGATTAACAGGAAATTTTTTATAAAATTGAAAATTAATGAAGACTGAATTCAGGTGATTGTATTTCGCATTTTTGGTATAATGAGATCCTGAAGAAAATATTGCAGCTTTGAAAAAAAATTGCTGAATTTTTATAGTAAATTTGCATCTACAAAAACACTTACATTATCTGCTTTCCAGTATTTTTCAAAAAAAAATTACAGTAAAGTGGTTTCGAGGTATGAGAAAAGCAAAATTTAGAATATGAAGCGAATAACGAAGCCCTCAATATTAGTAATTTTAAAATTCTATTCACAAATGAAAACAAGAGTAACAGAATTGAAACATAAGTATATTAAACATGACTCGCTAGCTAGGACGAAACACACCACAAAGAACCCCCCCCCCCCGGTCTCTTATATGTCAACCCAACTAGGATAACTGTTTTGCTCTCCTTTAAATGCTAAGTAATGCACACCAGCATTCAGATTATTTTCCCTAAGTGAGATCAGTAAATACAATTTGAATTAACGAAAACACAGTCTTTATTAGTTCAATAACAACTACACGTTTCAAACATTGTTATCACTGTTCAGATAGATACTCGGCCCCAGATTTACTGGGGGCATCATAACCCCCCCCCCCCCCAAAAAAAAAAAAAAAAAAAAGAAAAAAGCATGAGCATGCTGCCAACTGAAAAATACAAACATTACAAATACAAATATGTTGTTTGTTGTTGTTTCTAATGCCCCCCCCCCGGCTGGAAGTTCCAGATCAGGCCCATTTAGGATTCGGGCTGAAGTGTGCGGCTCCGGTTTATATAGCACCACATTGGGTAGGAGTACGTCTTAACTATTTGAAACCTCAATTTTGACCGGGCACTCCCCACGGGTAACATCTGGTGGAATCGTACCTTCAACCACCCTCTTTGACCTCATAGAGGGAAATTCCGGTCTACGGATTTAAAGTGCCCTTATCCGACCTAGATACGGATATATTTAATGGCGCTTGTCGGGATTCGACCCGAGCACCCCCAGTACCAAAAGCCGGCGCTCTACCAAACGGCTACCTTGAGCCCATACAAATACAAATATCATTGAGTTCGTTCATTACTTAACAGTAAGCACTCCTTCAAAGGTAAGAGGAGACTTACCAAATCTCAGAGCCTTTCACTTATGTAATGAATTTCCGTTCCTTTCTCAAATCTCCTTATCACAAAATTAAAAGGCGTATTTCAATATATATCTTTTTATATTATGTTTGGAGATTTTAGTTTGTCTGTGTGGACGTGTTTGTAGGCTAGAGAAAAAAGGGTTTTATTTTAACTGAAAATAAACTTAAGCATTTTCAATCCCCAACATACTTAATCCTATCTTCCACGACTTAAAACAATTACATTATAAGCGTCTTTGTTCGGGAAATGCTTTTTTTTATAATTTTTCCTTGGAACTTTTCCAATTGGCAGTTAATAGGAATTTTTTTTCGTACAGGTCTGTTTTCTTTGATGCAATGATGGAAAATAAGGTAGATATTTCCTACACTGATATTTGGTCATGTTATTTCGTTAGAGAAATATACTAATTCCCTCTCCCATGTTTTATTCTTAATAATAATAATAATAATAGTAATAATAATAATAATAATAATAGATGGAGCAGATAATTATGTAGTTATTTTTTATAGTATTGTATGATAAATATCATGCATTCTTAATAATACACAAAATATATATAGGGTGAAGTGGGGGTAAATCAGAAGTCAAAATCATATAGTTCCACTTTGAATCTAAATAAATTTTAACAAGTTGTTGTATTTGCATGAAAATTTTTATACATAATTTTGGATATGTTCTAAATTTATACTTTCATTAAAATCTGTTCACAATTTTTTTGTCGTAAATTAAAAGTTTTTGTGTTTTGCGCTCTCACTTGTCTCCGCAATTAGGACAAGTGGGAACGCGGGTCCCAACAAATCATAGTTGCTTACAGCAAAGTAAGGAGGACAAAGGAAAGAATAGATATTTCATATTGAACAAATGGCTATTTTATTACATTCTTTCGTTGTGGGGGTATTTGTTGTTGAAGTTAGCAGTGTCAGCAACGAACGAATATCAACAAAATGAGTATATTTATGTTATCTGTTTTAGAGTAAGAAAAGTATGTTAAAAGTTTAGAAAAAGTTTTGGGAATTAGTACACGAAAAGTTTTTGGAAAAGTTTGGAATTTAAAATTCGCTTTTCTCTTGTTGTTGCTAGAGTGTTGAATCAGTTTTAAAATGTAGTTTTCTTTGAAGGGGATTAAGATCCCATAATATGTCTATTCTTTTGAATTTAGTTAGTTTTAGAGGCTTTCCAGCCTATTATCATCTTCTTGTAAATATGTAAATATTAAATTCATTAAAAAACATGCAAAAATGATTTAAACTTTGCATCACTTTCGTTTTGAAGTTTTTCTTACTCCTTAGTTTAGTTTCTAGTAGAACATAGTAGTTAAATTTCTTCATGGTGCATCGGTTTCGGGAAGTAACCTAATAGTTTAGTATAAAGTAAAAATATTTAGTAATCGTTCGTGAGTTCGTGAATATTTCAAGCAATTGGATAGCATTCTATGCGAAAACTGTCAAAGGTAAAGTTTTTTAATAATTTATTTATTATGGATACTAAAGCATTAAACAAAAAAGAGCTACTTTACTTTCTTCCATCACGAATATTGTTAAAAATGTTGATAAATTGATTGAAGATCAGAATAGAGTATAATTGGACGATTGTTTTGAACTGTTTAATTCGAAAGAAATAGAAATTCGGGATTTAGATGAAAAAAATCCAAAGTTTGATTAAAGATGAGGATAGTAAATTAGAATTAGATATTGAAACTTCCATGAAATATAGTGATAAAATAATAATAACGAAATCAAAAATCAAGCGTTATTTCAAGAGCGTCAAATCTCAAAAATTGAACTTAAATACATCTAAAAATATTTCTAGCGACACGCATTCAGAAATCGGAACTAAAAAAGAAAAATAATTTGAAAGTAATGTTAAATTACCCAAAATGTCAATACAAAAGTTTTATGGCGATTGTAATGAATGGAGCAACTTTTGGAATTCATTTAAAATTACAATTCCCGAAAATTCAACGCTTTCAAAAGTAGAGAAGTTCAACTATTTAAAATCGTATTTAGGTGGAAATGCAGCAAGTTCTATTGATGGATTTTCGATTTCAGAATCCAATTATGATTCGGCTGTAGAGATTCTTTCCAAAAGATTTGGCCTTTGATAACCCATTTGATAATAAATACGCACATGTCAAATCTCTTGAATTTAAACCCTGTACAAAACTCAAATGATGTAACAAAATTAAGAAAATTATATGACACAATAAATGTTCAAATTAGAAGCCTTTCCTCTCTCGATGTAAATCCAGAATCCTATTCTAACATGTTAATTCCGGTTTTGATGAAAATCATTCCCAACGATATTGCTTTGGAGTTCCATCGTACTAATACAGATGGTCCAACTTTTGATTTAGACAATTTTCTCAAATTTTTACGGACTGAGATAGAATCCCGAGAAAAAATCTCCTGTTTGTCGCTTTCTAACAAATCAAAACAACTTCGGAATCTAAGAACACATATAACAAATTTGACTCAAAGTATACGTGGAATTCTAATCTTAAAAGAAAAGACTAACAAATATTCAAAACAAAAACCGTCGGTTTCCACACATGAATTTATTGCGACGACATTACCAAACCGGAAGTGTATTTTTTGTTCTCAAGATCATTTATCGGAAAACTGCGGAGTGTTTACAGTAAATGAAAAAAGAGACATTTTAAAACACAGCAATAGATGTTTTTTGTGCACGTCTTTGAAACATAAAATGGCATTTTGCCCCTATCAACAAAGAAAGGCTTGTAGGATCTGTGGGGGCAAGCACTATGAAGGTATATGTTTAAAATCAAACACGGCAGTCAAAAATTCGGAAGCTGATAAATGTGAAGTTTCTTCAATTTCAAAAATTGAAACACAAGTTGAACCACGAAGCGAAAAAATTGTTTCCTCCGTTTCGCATGTTAACAATGTGATACTTCTGCAGACCTGCACGATAAAAATTAAGGCAGGAAAAGAAAAAATGTTTGCCAGGCTCCTTCTTGATATGGGATCCATGAAAAGTTTTGTCACTCGCGAATTAGCTAACAAATTAAATCTCGAAGAAACTAGGAAAGAAAAATTAACTGTTTACACCTTTGGGAACACCACCCCTCTTCAAAGAAATTATGACGTGGTTGTAATGAAGCGCCTTCGAATACATGAAAATTTCATAGAAATATTAAGAGGTGAAGTCGATCGAAGGCTTTCATCATTACATTGATTTGATGAAATTGGGAACGCCGGCTGAGCGGGACGATAATTACAGAGCGGAGCGGTCCTGTGTGACATAAGGTAGTGAATAGTCCTGCGGCGGTGGTCAACTTGGGAGGTTGATCGCCAGACAAGATTAAGAGAAGATGTCGCCAGGGTTTGACACTACACGACAATGGACTGTGTTTTCAGATTTACAACGGCGGCATGTAAGAACCAAGGGCGTCGTGGGAGGTTTATGCAAGCGTGTTCCCGTGGGGGCGTATGCTGGTTAACAGGGGCGGCCAATTAAATAAAGTTTGAAGTGAGCAAGCGAATGAGTTTGTTGCAGAATCTTGAATGGATGGAAAGTTTTGAGAAGGAGGAGACACGAAAGAAGAAAGGAGTTTGAAAAGTATAAATTTGGGGGTTTAAAAAAAAGGGGGCTCTCAGATCTCTCTCTCGAGTCTCAGACACATACTTCTGGCGTGTCGGGTCGAGCTTCGGTTCCCCGTTTATTTCCTGAGATTTTGCGTATTAGAGTAGAGCTGCGGTTCTCCTTGTGTTATTACTCCGTTGAGTCGAACTTGGAGTTCCACACACATATTTTCTGATAAAATAGAAATTCCCCTGCATATAAAATAATAGTGGAGCGAGTGGTGTAGCGGTCACAAGAATTATCAGAGACGTAGAATCAAGAGGTGGGTGTGTCCTGCCTATGTACGGAAGGATCCAACAACGCCAGGTAGACGAGTCAGCGGAGTCAACAATCTGCTAAATATCAACGGAACCGAGTGAGTGGCACAATTTATTGTTTAGATCAGTCCCCTTTTTGTTTTTTGTTTTTTTAAATAAGGTTGATTACGGTCAGAGTAGGAGTAATTTATATAAGAGTTAGAGTTGAATAAATATTTCGAGTTTTGGTTATTTGTCGTGCGCTCCCTATTTTCCTCGTTAAGTAAATTTTGAATGTTAATATTGGATATAATGATAAACTGATTTTGGTATATGGATAAGTGTGCCTATAAAAGGTATGATTAAAATAATATGTACAAAAAATGTATAATAATTTGTAAATAAATTAAGTTTAAGTTAAATTTAAATCAATTCTCTGTTTTATTTTTTCTTCAATATTTTAGTTCACTTGTTCGTCAATTGCTAATTACGTCCTGAACTACGGGTTATTAACAAAATAATTTTAAAACACAACGCACCCAACTACCCCTTTATAAATAAATTAATGTACTACCCAACTAATTCATGCCCAATAAGATAACATTGGACAAGCAATACGACAGTGGTTAAATTGAGTTTGGAACATAAAAGTTCTTCTGACTCTAGAATAGAAGTTGGATTATTAGTAACAGATCAAATTTCAGGCTCAAACGTTCCGACTCCTAGATTAGAAGGAATTAGACAAATTCGACATCTAAAGAATTTGATACTCGCAGATTCGCTCGATAGTGAAGAAACAATTGGCATTTTAATCGCAGCAGACTATTATTATGATATTGTCATGGGACACATTAAACGTTTGAATAAAAATCTTGTCGCAGTAAAGACTATTTTCGGTTGGTGTTTACAAGGAAGGGAGAGTCAGAATGAAGTCTCTCTATCATTCAATGTTGTTGTAGGGGAAGATTTAATTTCTAAACAAATAACAAAATTTTGGAGTCTAGAAAATTCAGGACTTATTAGTGAAAAAGGAAATTTAGATTCAACCGAAAATGAAGCACTTAAACATTTCGAATCCAGTATAACATACTAAAATTCTCGCTATAAAGTTAGATTGCCTTGGAAACATGACACTTCAGATTTGAATGATAAATGGGAAATCGCGGAACAAAGGTTCGATCGACTTAGAAAACGGTTTAAAAGAAATCCAAATCTACTTTTTGAATATCAAAATGTAATACAAGATTACTTAGATCAAAATATCATAGAACGTGTAACAGATGTTCAAGGTGAAGAAAACGTTACATTTTACTTGCCACATAGGGAAGTAATACGCGAGGATCGAACCACGAGCAAATTACGTATCGTTTTTGATGCGTCATCGCATCCCCCAGGCTCGAATTCTTTAAATGACTGTCTTCATGTTGGACCTAATTTTTACCCTGAGATATTCGACATCCTATTAAGGTTTATATATAATCCTATTGCATTCACTGCAGACATCAGACAGGGCTTTTTGCAAATTCTCATAGATGAAAGGGACCGAGATGTAACTAGATTTTTATTCTCCGAATTTCCCTCTGATGAAACCATCCGCCCTAATATATATAGATTTTCTCGAGTGTTATTTGGGATGAACTGGTCTCCGTTTCTGTTGGCAGCGACTATTAGATACCACCTGAAAAAATATAGAGAAGTCTATCCTACAACTGTGGACCTTTTAGATGACAATATTTACGTAGATGACGCATTCGGAAGTCAGCTGACAGTCAGAGAAACTTTAACTACGACTCTACAATCGATCAAAATTTTCAAAGAAGCTAGTATGCATTTGCATAAGTTTCGTACTAACTCGAAAGAATTACATGAACTGTGGATAAAGGAAGGTATCGTTTCAGATGAAGATCCCGAAACTTTTGATAAAGAAAATCTCCTATTTAAAGTCTTAGGTATGGCGTGGGATAATTCTGACGATCTGTTGTATTTTGATGTTCGAAGTTTATTGTAATTTTTGTCTAAACCTATAGAAACAAAAAGATTTATCTTACAGGTGTTGGGTCGGATTTTCGACCCTCTAGTAATTTTAGGACCCTTCACTGTTAGAATAAAGTGTTTGATACAAAGGATCTGCTCATCGCGTATAGATTAGGATGAACAACTACCAGAAGATTTGACCTCCCAATGAAGAAACTGGTGTGAGGAGATTCCTCAAATGGCCGAATTTTCTATCCCTCGTCATTATGTTTTCAAATTCTCGAACTTTGATGTCCAAAATATCGACTTACATTGTTTCTCAGACGCAAGCACGAAAGCCTATGGTACAGTTGCCTACTTACGTTTCACAACAAACAATAATGAAATTAAAACTGCCTTCGTTGCTTCTAAAAATAGGGTAGCTCCACTAAAAGGTCTCATTTTGCCTAAATTGGAGTTGATGGGAGCATTATTGTCAGCAAAGTTAAGTAACAATATTTTAAAATCGATAAAGTTAAATATACCTTGCCTTTTTTGGACAGACTCGACAATTGTTTATTTTTGGATCAGAAAACAACCCGAAGCTTTCAAACCCTTCGTAAAGAATCGTGTCGAGGAAATTCAAAAATTGACCTCGCCTCAAAATTGGCATTACTGTCCAGGCGTGGACAATCCTGCAGATCTCGTATCTCGGGGATCGAAAATATCTAAATTAACGAATGAACCCATTTGGACCCAAGGTCGACGGAGGCTTCAGCTCTCTCCTGATTTTTGTCCAAAATTAGACCTTACAGACACAATTGACGAAGCCAAACTTGAATGTCGGAAAAAAATCTACTGATGTACATCAGCTTGAATGTACTACCGAAAATATTGATCACATCTTTGACTTATCAAAATATAGTAATTTAGAGAAACTGTTGAGGGTCACCGCTTGGATAAAACCCTTCATTTCAAAATTGAGAAAATGTAGCAGTGTTGAGGGAACTCTAAAAACAGAAGAACTACTAGAAGCTGAAAATTTCTGGATTCGGTCTGAACAAAAAACGTTTTTTGCCGAAGAATATAAATCCTTAAAAGAAGGTAAACCGATTGACAAGAATTCCCCTCTGTACAATTTTGTCCCATATATTGATGAAAAGGGAATCATGAGATTAGGAGGAAGGTTAGAATTTTCTGACTTTACACTAGATAATAAGCATCCAATAATTCTACACAAAAAATTCTAGATTGATCCAATTTGTTGTACGTAAACAACACGAGAAGATAATGCATGGAGGGACTGCTGCAACTTTGGCTAAAGTTAGATCTCGCTTCTGGGTCCCGAAAGGACGTCAGTTAGTCAAAAAGACTATAAAAAGCTGTTTAATTTGCCAAAAATATTCAGCCAAACCTGCAGACCAGATGACAGCGCCCTTACCTAAAGACATAATCCTTGAATCACCCCCATTTGCTGTTTGTGGGGTTGATTTTTCTGGACCGGTTTACCTAAAGAATTTAAAGGATACTCAAAAATCATACATCACATTATTCACATGTGCTGTAACCCGAGCTATACACCTGGAACTAGTTTCAAACATGTCGACAGAATCATTTTTATTTGCATTTCACAGATTTTTGAGTAGAAGGGGAAACTGTAAAATCATTTATTCTGATAACGCAAAAACCTTCAAGAAGGCTAAAAAAGAAGTTGAAAACTTTTCTAGAATTTTAGAAGATGATGTGTTTAAAAATTTCATTGCCAAAGAGAGAACTCAGTGGAAGTTTATCATCGAGCGAGCCGGATGATGGAGAGGGTTTTATGAAAGACTCGTAAGATCCGTCAAAAACTGTTTGAGAAAAGTTGTAGGAATAGCGTTGTTGATCTTCGAAGAAATGTCTACTCTACTCGTCGAGGTAGAAACTGTTCTTAATTCACGACCTTTGAGCTACGTTTATAATGAAAATGATGAGCCACAACCCTTGACTCCAATGCATTTCCTGAACTTTGGACAAACTGATCCTAAGTACCCTTTGACTTTCGCTGAAATCATCGGTAGCGAAACAACAAGAAAGACTCTCTTAAAAAGAAAACGCTATCAAGAATTGCTGTTAAAACAGTTGTGGAGTAAATGGAAACCGCAATATTTGTTAGACCTTAGAACTGCCCATTCTTTAAAAAATTCTTTAAAACTTTCAACCCGAACTAAAATTAGGTGATGTTGTGCTGATTCAAGGAGATAGCAAAAACAAACTGTTATGGAAACTAGGCAAAATCATTAAAGCCGTTCCTGGACGTGACGGTAAAGTCCGATCTTATGAATTAAAAACTGGAAATGGGACTTTGAAACGAACTGCACAACACTTATATCTTCTTGAACTATATTGAACTCTAACGTTTTTATATATCCCTTTTTTATTTTACTTAAATATTGAATTGAATAATTTGAAATGTTCTTTAGTTTATTATTCTTTTAAATTTGAAGTTTCAAACTTCACCATTTGAATTTGTATAATAATTTACTTTCTTTATATTTGCATTTATTTTAACAATAATTCCTATTAATTTTTAATTTCTTAAACGCTTTCTTATTTTATTTTAGATAGAACTTTATGGCTATTATATACTCTAGATTTTGAAAAGTATTGTTGATATTGATGTGATTTAATTCAAGTATTAACCTATTATTTCTTTTCTTTATTTTTGTTTGTACTGTATTTTTGAAATATCTGATTGATTAGAAAATTTTGTTTTTTAGAAATGTCAATTTTTTGTTTATGATTGTATTTGAGTAGATGAACCCCTATCAGAGTTCAGGTGTGGAGTGTGTAGAGAAATATTATGTTAAGAGATGGCGCTACAAGCCCATCGTTTTTGATTTTATTCTCAGAAATGTTTGGAATTTAAAATTCGCTTTTCTCTTGTTGTTGCTAGAGTGTTGAATCAGTTTTAAAATGTAGTTTTCTTTGAAGGGGATTAAGATCCCATAATATGTCTATTCTTTTGAATTTAGTTAGTTTTAGAGGCTTTCCAGCCTATTATCATCTTCTTGTAAATATGCAAATATTAAATTCATTAAAAAACATGCAAAAATGATTTAAACTTTGCATCACTTTTGTTTTGAAGTTTTTCTCACTCCTTAGTTTAGTTTCTAGTAGAACATAGTAGTTAAATTTCTTCACACTTGCCTCAACCTTCGTGTTCTTACTTGCCCCGACACAAAATTTTTATGGGCCAGCAGTACTGAAGTAATATTGTAAAATAAATGGTTTATATATATAGGGTGTGTCAGAATTCCACCGGGGTTTAGAAGGCTTATAAAAGAAACATATTACCAATACAGGAAAAAAGTTGACTTTAATAGAGAATGAAACATTACAAGTTTTGTTTCACAAATGTTCAATATGTGAACCTTTCGTGATGCCGCAGATATCAAGTCTAAAGTCAAATTTTTGTTTCGCTCGCATTTTCCCGGGATCTGTAATTCTGCTCTCGCTTGACGAATTGACTTTCACACAAAATGGTTTAGCACAAATGCGTATCGTTCAGAAGTAACCTTTTCAGCCGACGGGCCTGGACGACAAGTTCGTTTTCGATCACACTATGTGGTTCTTCCTTTAATTTTATATCTCTAACGGTCCAGGCACATTATAAAGTACGAGGGCTAACTTCGGAATAACTCCTTTATTCTCTACGTAGAGGCAGACTAACATAGCCCGACTTGGGGCTTCCAAAATAATACACAGCAGTACCGCAACCCGCGGTACTAAGAAACTAAAGGTCGCAATGAATCCTTCAAGCAGAGTACCCGTAAACCTCGGCTCTGAGCTAATTCTCGAAGTCGTGCAGCCACCTCGGCTAAATACCAATACACGCTCTATCAGTTAAACACCGCTATCACCTTCCATAAAGCTTGCCTCGGCTATCTCCCGTATCGCTACTCCAGTCTTCGGCTTCTGCCAACTCAGCGTGTGCCCTTTAAATAGATCAAACACCTGCGCCGAACTCACCTCGGCTGGCATGTACAGCGCTGCTACCAGAAATTTGCATCAGAGCAACACGCGAACCCTACACTCTCCCTGACACAACAAAAAAATTTAGACCGCCACCCCTTTAACGGGGTGCGGGCGCGGATTTTTAATAAAACTCCCCACGCGATTGGGAGTGTATGCAATTTCCTACACTCCCCTAGAAACTACTCTCTGCCTGAACCGATTCCTTACCCCTTTTAACATTCGTTCGTCTTGAGTAACATAACCTAGAAGCGACGTATATTACAAAAAGTCTCTGCACTTCATCATCGGCAGGTTGTTCTTAATTCGGAGTCCATAGCTGGAATCCCGGAAAAACTCCCCTTCGGCCACAGGGTAGAAAACCATTAGTTTTATTCAAATGAATAATAGCCCTTCTCTGCCGTATAGTGTGATCGGCAGCATTTCAACGGAACTTGTCCTTGCTCCCTGGCAATTGCTGGTGCGTCCATCTCATTCTGTAGCCAGCCCTTCTTCCTCCTGGTATCCCTCACTGCAAGTACACCTCCGTCTACTTAAACAAAAAAATCTAATTTAAACGTAGAGCTGCACTCATGTCTGACTGACCGGAATCCCGTTCAGACATCCAAAATACAAGTTTCATAGTAATCTTATTCCTGCACCAAAATATATAATTCACCTGCAATCTTAAACATTCTAAAACTACAATTTCAATTTCTAAGTATTTCTAACTGAACAGTTGCACATTTCAATTTTCAATTGTATTTCACTTGTTAGTTTTCTCAATTGTACAAACAAAATATAGTATTAACATTTTATTAGTTGTATAAGTAAAACAAAGTGAAAATTAGGCATATACTTTCTTGATACTTCAGAATTTAAATTGTGTTATATAAGATACCTAAATTTAGTTCATTAATCATTTCTGTCCGGGATCTCAATATAATGCCATTTAAATCTAGGCAAGGCTGACACTAAAAGCCTTATTTTTTTTCCTTTCTTTTTTTTTTCAGTTTCAAGTTCTAAGGATACTTAAAAAAATATTTCAGACATGACATCACAAATGTCAGAAATGTAAAGAAATGTCTGCTATGTACAGTCAGTTGAATACAATACATGTAAATATTTACCAATTCTAATACATCTTCAAATACCTAACAAAACAATCTATATATCTATTTATACTACTAAAGCAATCTGTTTGTGCGTGGAATGTGTAACGCGCGCAAGTGTTGTTAGGGATCAATTAGTTAAATGTGTCGGCCCGTGTCAGAGAGCCGTTGGGGATTTACAATTTAAGCGACCATGGTTTTCTTCCGAGGTTAAATTGCAAATTCCTCTGTGTGACCTTGATCGCTCTGAGAGAGGGGATATTACAGCTTAGTGACGATACGTGTTTAACCTTAATTATTACAATTCGAAATACGCATTCAACATCAAATATTTCGCAAGCAATATTACACATTCAAGTCAAACTTTGATACCAAATTACATTATATTCCTAAAAAAAAATTTCATTTTTATGCAATAGAATCACAATATATTAAAAAATTTTACATTTTTATGCCATAAAATTACATTCTTATCACAAGTTTCACTTACTACAATTCCAGAGTTCCACATGACACTTTTTTGAAAATACATCGCGTCAAAAATTATTACAAAGCCATCATTAAAGTTATTACATACCAATCAGAATTCAGATTGTATAACAAAATCAATTATATCATTATAGACTCATAGCACTGATTACTCAAAATATCAGAGCTGCGTTCCAAGGTATTTTATTATTAATGTATTTTCACAAAAAAAAGTTCGACTTTGGAAGACTCTGAAGTCCGGCTCCAATCTGAAAATCAATAATGTTGAATTGATACATCACCACACATCTGGGCTCGCACTGTATCCAACCAAGCTATCCATCGAACATCAGAATGTGGCATAAATCGTTCCTTCCTGATTTGAGGCTTCCGTCTAGACTTTCCCGAAGCCATTCTGCCTTTTCTGTGTTGTTTATTGTTTGGAATAACCGCTGAAATGCGTTGTTTCCTTTGCGAAGTCCCCACCTGCGTCTTCGCCCTCCTCTTTCTGAGTTCGTACCGTGGTTGTTTTTCATATTGCCCCGATACACCGTCTGCTAATTGCCGTTTCTGAGGCGGTTGCTTCTGAGTGTTATGGCTGCTGGATTTCGGGGGTCCTGGTGTGGGCCCTGAACTTTGATCTGTATAACTGCAGGTCGGTATTCTCCAGCCAATTGTTTCTCGTCGCACATTCCTTGGATTAAATTTGGATGTGTAAAAATAGGGTTTTGCTGGACCCTCTTTCTTCTTGCATTTTTTTTCTGGACTTGCATTACCGTTTGAAAACTTTCGTTTTCCCCTTATGTGCGGCCCTGGGATTCTAAATTGGACTTTTTTTTGCTGTCTGATCTCCGTTTTCATGTTTCCGTTTCAAGCATGACTGTGGAGGGCTATGTTCATTTTGAAAATGCGGATTCTGCTGTTTCTTTCCGGAATTCTCAATCGGTGTGTCTGTAACACGTTTTTGCGATTTTGAGGGGCCTGCTTCATTTTGAAAATGCGGATTCTGTTTCTTCTTTCCGGAATTCTCGATCGGTGTGTCTGCAACACGTTTTTGCGATTTTGAGGGGCCTGCTTCATTTTGACCCTGGAGTTCAGAACTTTGTGTAGATTTCGATTTTCGTTCTAATTTCTGATCTAAATCCACCATGGTTTGTCGATTAATATACACTCGACACTGATCCACATTTACCGCGATCTGCTTCCCGTGCTTTTGAATCGCCAGAACGTTATTTCGGGAACTTTGCACTAGATATGGGCCCTCAAACTTTGGTGCATATTTACTTACAAAATGCTTTTGAGCACTAGATAAATGGTGTGTTGCTATGAGTACCCAATCTCCAACTTGAACATTATTTTCTCGCCTTTTGGTATCATAGTATTTCTTTTGGGTGTTTCGAGCGGCATCATTCCATTTACGCGTTTCGTGTAATAACTGTTCTATATCTTTCATTTGAAATTCAGCCTCTCGCTGCTGTACAAAAAACATTCGATCTAAGGGTGTCATTAATTTTCGTCCCAAAAAATTTTCTGCTTGTGTTTTCCCCGTGGAGTCATGCTGAGCCGTGCGAAGTGCATAAGTAAATTCTTGAATATACTTATCCCAATTTTGGTGGTATTTCTCAATGTAAGCTGCGATCATCCGCACAATATTTCGATTTTCTCGCTCCGCAATATTAGATTGCGCTCGATATGTGACCATTTTGCAGTGCTTTATGTTTAACTTTTCACACATATCCTCAAATATCTTACTTACAAATTGTTGGCCATTGTCACTAATTAATTGTACTGGTGCAGAATATTGAAACACATATTTCTGCATGAACGCGTTTGTGACTGCCTGAGCTGATGCGCGCCTCAGGGGTACAATTTCCACCCATTTTGAAAAATGATCAGCGATCACTAACAAATATCTAAACTTTCCATGGGAACTTCTGGGATATGGTCCCAATAAATCCACTCCGACGATAGCATTAGGAAATGTCGCTACAATGTTTGTGAGGTACCCTGCAGGCTTGTGATTCACATAATTTATTCTTTGACATGTGTCGCAGCTTCGAACATATTGCGTGACCCATTCTTTCCTAGGGGTTTTTCCACCTGTGTTGGACAACGAGCCCCTCTTCTTGTTGCCCCTGCCTAGTTTAAATTGCGCTCATACTGAATGTCAGGGTATCTAGGGTTTGTAATGGCCTGTGGCCTATTATACCTAGGAGGATATGACCAATTTCCACTCTGTCGGATCCCTCTATCCATTTGTGGCCTTCTATAAAATCTCCCAACATTGTCCGGAACCGCATTTCGTATACTCGGTGGGTGTCTTTGGTCGTACTTTATCACCACCTCAATTAGCTCTGTTAGATTTTGGGCCTGATAATTTCTAAAAAATCTTGCGCATTAGGGTTTAATCGATCTGTAATTAAGTTAACCTTCCTTTCTTCCGTTTGGTTCACATTGAGTTTCTTCAATAACTCACATTTCCGAATGACCACCTCGTACGCGGTTTGCTCTGGCTTTTGACATACTCCATATAATTCCTGCTCCAACTTAAGGGTATCCCTTACTTCTGGAAATGTTTTCTTTAGCTTTTCAGCAAACTGCTCAAATGTAGTGATCCCACTGGACCCAATAACATCATACCATTGCTTAGCCGCTCCCCGCAGCCCTCTTTTTGCAATCACCAACTTTTGTGCGTCTGAGGCAGGATAGCTGACGCAATGTTCCTCAACTGCCTCTAAATATCTAATGACAGATCCTTCCCCCGAAAACCAAGCACTTTGTGGTTCAGTCATGGCCACAAAATTAGCCAAATGCTGCCACCCTGCAGTCTGGCCTGTTTGGTGTTCTTCCCGGCCATTTAATGCTAATTGTTCTAACTGCTCGCGTAGCTGAGCTACTTCCTCTGCTGACATGCTAGTGCCGTAGATATTATACTTTCAGACAAAACTCAGAGCTTTACTATATAGAATGACACCATACACAATCGCTACTTCTTTGGCACTCTTCGTGCTAACTCCCCAGCACTATAGAACACAATTCACAATTTTTTTTATAATGTACAAACACTCACCTCTCTTTCGGTCGAAATGGTCGGGCTCCAGTATGTGGTTCTTCCTTTAATTTTATATCTCTAACGGTCCAGGCACATTATAAAGTACGAGGGCTAACTTCGGAATAACTCCTTTATTCTCTACGTAGAGGCAGACTAACATAGCCCGACTTGGGGCTTACAAAATAATACATAGCAGTACCGCAACCCGCGGTACTAAGAAACTAAAGGTCGCAATGAATCCTTCAGGCAGAGTACCCGTAAACCTCGGCTCTGAGCTAATTCTCGAAGTCGTGCAGCCACCTCGGCTAAATACCAATACACACTCTATCAGTTAAACACCGCTATCACCTTCCATCAAGCTTGCCTCGGCTATCTCCCGTATCGCTACTCCAGTCTTGGGCTTCTGCCAACTCAGCGTGTGCCCTTTAAATAGATCAAACACCTGCGCCGAACTCACTTCGGCTGGCATGTACAGCGCTGCTACCAGAAATTTGCATCAGAGCAACACGCGAATCCTACAACACAAGCAACCACTTCCTGAAATTCCCGAAACCACACATGAACCACGCATACTGCTATCAGACCTAGTGCCCCATCGACTAACACATTTGTGAAACAAAACTTGTAGGGTAGGTAGGGGCAAAGGTTTGCAGTTTTGAGTTTTGGGTTTCTAACGGGTCTCCTTTAGATCCTATCACCCCCAAAAGTCACTTGTATTGTAGTTTGGTATCCCCTCTACCTTCTATAAAATAATGAATTTTTTCCCGAAAGATTTAGTCACCGAATTTTTAATTTTACCAAAACACCTGTTTGCGAACCTTTGCCCCAATCGGTGGGGCAAAGGTTCGCACTGCAAACCTTTGCCCCACTCGTTGGTTTCTTACAGGATAGGCATCGAAAATCACAAAAAGAGTTGTCTAAATAATTTTATTTCACATTTTGTAATCTTTTTAAAGGTGTTACATATATAGAAAATCACAAATTGAACAGGTTAATCTCAATAAATGTTTTCTTAAACTAAATAACTTCAAAAGGAAATATCAACTATTAACACAGAAAGTTGAATCTAACAAAGAAATTCACAAAATGAAAAGGGGTTAATCTCAATAATTTTTTTCTTAAACTAAAGAACTTCCAACTAAAATATCAACTATTAACACTATCGTTATATCATATCTTAGGCTTTACGCATTCTTTTAAAACCCGTATAAATTAAGCAAATTTAGGGGATGGGGGACATTACAAAGCAATTTTTGAAATTTTTACCTCAGAGATATGAAATTGGGCATAAATATTCATTCATTAAAGTAAAACTATTTCAAACACCTTATAAAATTTTATAAATATTTAAAATTTTATTTTTTATATTTAAAAAATTGAAATTTTTATTATGTTTTTTAAAATGCTCCTTGTTATCCAATTTTTTACCTTATCCTTAATTTTGCATTTAGATTGCTTATACATTTTGATCAGGGTTATGTTTTGATTTGTGCTTTCGTTGAATAATTAATTTTTAGGAAATATTTTTATGCTTGTACTCTGAATTCTCGTGAAATGTTTGTACTTTTCCACACTTAAGTTAAACTTTGATAATCTGAGTGATGTCGAAACCTGAAATGGATAATTAACTTTATTTTAATGTATAAGAGGAGTCTGTGTAATAAATTTTATAAAATTTCGTCAAAAATTGTGACGCGAGGAGCATTTCAAAGACTTGCAAATCTGGAAATTACTCATTTAGAGCTTTTTTCCCTAACCAGACCTTCGAAGCTTATAATGTCTTGTAACAGCATTTAATTCCTTTATCTTGTAAAATAGGTCTTTGTTCAGAGCTATTTTATTTTTGTGTTGTACTAATTTATTTTATTTTTAATTTATGGATTTTCAAGCATTTTACAAAAAATTTTCTGATTAAAAACAGGCAGTTTTTATCAAAAACCATAATTTTTTTTCAAATTACAAAAATGTGAATTTCCATTAATAATAAAAGACGTTGTTAATAAGGATACCTAATGAAAAGAGGACATGAAACAAATGTTAATAGTTAGAGCGGCAAAGGTTTGCACTGCAAACCTTTACCCCATGACTCCTGCAAACCTTTACCCCATTTCGTGCTGGTTCTGTTTCTGCACAATAGACGCCACTGTATTTGAGTTAACCCAAAACTTAAGGTAGGATTTGAAAGGTTATTTACCACCCTAACATGCGAAAATAAGCCCAAAACAGTTCGTGAGTTTGAGTGATGCTCAAAATTACTCAAAAGTTGCAAAAAATTACATTAAAAGAGACGAAAATAAACTTACCTCATTTTCTCTGCAAGAGGGGTTTTTAACTCCAACATTTTTTACGAGGCAACTGTCTGGAAGTAGAGGAATGCACTGCCTACCCTATTCTTCCTAAAACTCTTCCCGATCATTTTAAAATGTATGTGCGAACCTTTGCCCTCACCTACCCTAATGTTTCTTCCTCCAGTAAAGTCAACTTTGTTGCTGTATTGGTGTTATTTTTTTTATAAGCCATCCAAACCCCGGAGGGAATTGTGTTACACCCGGAATTTTATCTGTATTCTTCGTTTCTTAATGAATAATTGGGTATTTTCAAAATAACTCTATGTGTTGTGCTTAATTAGTTATGATTTGTTTGTCTAATACTCGACCTTAGTTAAAATGCAAGGGTTTGGTAGGTATAAAAATTTTCCATTTTGCAATTTTTTTTCTGTAAATAAAGACTAAACGTAACAGTAGAGCAAGAATTTTCCTACAAAGTACACCTAAAACTAAATTTTTTAGGGTTTTAAGCCCGCGTTTACACTCACCCCGCCTAGTAACTTACCCTCCTTAGGGTAAATTCCTTTGTATTAACCATATTGAATTCTCTCACGTCAGTGTTGACCTCTGGAGAAAATTTGTCCAAGGATTGCCGATTTGGATTTAAAGATTTTTTTAAAACTGTACTCCTTATTAGAGAAAGAAATTTTATACCTTGTGGCATTTTTCGCTCTTTTTCAAAAAATGCAAATAATATTTTAAAATGTAAATTATTTGGGGAAAAAATCTAGTATAGTGTTTTATAAACGCTGATAAATTGTTTTGGTGGGAAAAATATATAAAATGAATCTTGTTGGAAGGGCAGAGTTCAGTCTATCAAAAAATACTATTTTAATTGATTATCAGCATTTATGTTGCTATCATTAGTCGACAAATTTTCTCCATAGGTTAACAATGAGGTGAGCTAATCCAATATGTTTAGTACACTGCGGCATTAATCAAAATTTGTGATTTCTCCCATCTTTCATATATATTCGTCTTATAATTAGTAATTTTTCCTGTAAGAGCTTTCGCGGTGTCCGTTGTCGGCATAAAGAGACATGCAGACAATAATCTGTCAGGAGAGTTCAATAAATCTCATATGCTCCGCGATAGAGTAACTGACTCACAAATATGTACTCCATAAGCTTGCCAGGGTCTAAAGATAACCAGCATCCGAATTCTGGATATTTATCTCCTTTACTGATCCCTAATCTGTTCACTAGACAGATGTTACATCAAAATAATATTCTTTATGCACTTAGGTACTTGAAACCTTATTATCTCCTTTTGAAAGAAACTCTACTGTAGACTATATGTTGCTAATTATACTCTATGTTGCTAATTATAGATTGAAGAGTTAAACTTAACTATGGGTCATGAAACTATAGAAAATTTAGTAATTTCAGGTGAAAGTATGTATTCACACTTATCTTATTTAAGGTATTAGAAACAATGCGAATATTCGAATGGGAAAATTTAATGGAAATTTTGAACTATACAGTTGCAAATAAATTATAGAACTTATTACAGTTGAAATAAATGCCGCTCATTCTTGTATTCAAACTCTGTAATTAGAATCACTGATAAGAGCACACATATTTAATGGGGGATTAAACTTTTACAAAGGCCTTAAACTAAGGTAAATTTTGAGTTCTCCCCCTCACCTCCTTTAGGACCGGATTTCATGGTTTTTTGGTCATTGTGTAAACGCTTTATTTCGTGAACCAAAAACACATTAGATTTTTTCTCCTGATAACTAGATTTTTTACCGATATTCCTGAAAGTAATCATGATATTTATCCTAATACAAGAAATGAAGAAATTTAGTTTAAAAAGTTGATTAACAATTCAAACTTAAAAAGGCTTGATGACTGTAATGTATAACTATAGATTAATTAACTGATTTATCCGTGAAGTAGTTGAATATTTGAAACATAGGATTTCCGATACAGATAATAAATTGGACCATATCTTCTGCTCATGATACGGTGACCTTAGACATGTGCTTCATGAGCCTATATAGTTAACCTCCGCTGAATCTGGGGGAGAATTTGCATACAGGTTTACTTGTATGTTTTATATGCCGCCCACATGACGTAGTGGATAGCGTTATGGACTGCCCCGCAGTGGACATGGATTCAAATCAAAAATAAGGCCTGGTCTTTTCCGTATCGTCCCCCTCATGCCGAGCAATGCTGGCTCACCTTTATGGTGCTCTCATAATAAAGTAGCCAGAAAATGGTCTCACGAGAAAGTGACATTAGGCCAAAAAAAAATACTTTTATTGATCTCCATTCTATGCATGGTATTTTTCAGCTGTAAAGCGTTGTGTTGATACTACATGCTAATAAACTGGGTAAGTACTAGACTATGCACCCTGTTCAAAGAGTCAGTTGTGATGATTTCATTGAATTATGATAAATAAAGAAAAACTTTATAAATACGACAAGTTTGGCAGAATGGTTGTTATAGTGGCATCGGGATAATGCAAGGGATTTTATATTATTAGGTCTCTTTGTAACCGGGGAAAATTTAGGCCTAATTAGTGAATATGGCATGACTCATTTATACAACAATCAGCACAGCTTGTCCGTAAATAGAGGGTTCTTGGTTGTAATTCTGAAGCTAACCACTAATATTTTAAATGATGATTTTATAAATGCGAGCTTAGTGTTCTGTCTTATAGTGGCAAACAATTCCACACAGTTATCTCTTTGCCTTTAATATTATTCTCTGGAAATTCATTCTGAAAAAATCTAGAATTTAGACTGGAGAATCGTAAATACCAGCGTTTACTGTCGATGATTTGTCAGATTTGCTGTTCAAGGAATGGAATTTTTAGAAACAATTTTAAATTCTCCACCTACCTAATTTTTTATGTTACTATCTTCCAAAAGCTCTTTTTCCATGTTCAGAGAAAGGAGGCGTGTACTGTTGCATAAAACGTAAAGTAAACAGGAGTGTCAAAAATTCGCAGGCACGCTTTTTCTAAAATATGAATGTGTTTACTCCTTTAATTCCATAGAAGATTTTTTCCGAAATATGGTGTTTGCGTGAGAGAAGATGCGGCAGTCAAATGCAGACAGCGTATTCGCTTTCTCATGTGGATCAGTGCATCTCCGCAAACTGTCAGTAAACCTGAAACTCTTCAAATCGATGGGATTTCAAACAAGGTAAACTTTTGTGAAAACTCCAAGCAACAGATAAAAGTGATTTAAGTGAGGCCATTTTTTCCCCGAGTTTCACATTAAATTCACTTTGTATCCTGTCGCATCTTAAAGCTTCACTTTAAGGAGATTTCCTATGTGAAACAAGTCATGTTTCACACAACTGAATAATGTGTTTTGTTTTCAACCAGTAACAATTTTTAAATATTCATCCAATTTATAAGACACAAGAAGAAATCACGAAATAAATCAGAATCTAATAGAGCCGAGAATTATTGGTTGATCATATTTTTCATGATATCATGATGTCATTATATTCGTCTAATACTAACGAATACAAAATGAAAGAATTATTTTTTAAATAAAACCTCTTCGGTGCCTATTGTTCCCTATAATGGATATTTTATAATGTGCGAAACTAATATCTTAACTCAAAAAGGTTTTGAAAAATCCCAGCTAGTTCTTGCCGATAGTTCAGTGTAATTTAAATTTCTTGTCCTTTTTCAAAAAAACACATAAATATTAGTGAATTCAATCAAAACTCGGTTTTACTTTCCTGTTTGTTTGGAAATGTGCTGTAACTCTACTGCAATGTGATATCAAACTTTTAATGACTAAAAATGTTTCATGTCATAACAACTCAAAACACAATTCCTCTTAATTCTTTTATAAACTTTAGAGAAATGTGTTACTCGTTTGCTTTTGCGTATTTGGCACCACCCTTTCTATTAGTAAGGCCTGTTTCCCATTATTCAACCAGTCCGTGCTAGACTGCTTTAAAATTAACCACACATGGCCTTAAGAAATAAACATATAGGTTTGACTCTGCCTCTTATCTCCCCTTCTTCCTATGAGGAATCACTAGATTTTTCATACACGTCCTGAACCCTTAAAGTAGCCAAAGAATGGTCATATTTATTGTTAATTCCCCGAATAGACATTAAGGAGTTCCTATCGATATTCTCCAGGAGTAAAACGCGTGGTAATATCCCGAAATTTTAAATCTATTAACCTCAAATGTTATTCACTCCTATATTTCCTCAAACTTCGCCTTTTCTCTAGCTTCCCAATGCTTCTACCATGTATAAAATTGTCTAAATGTATCCTGGAGGCCATTTCATGCCTGCAGTACGGGACAAACTCGCTGAACGTCTGTCACGAAACGTTCGGCCTGTACGGAAATTTGGAGAGAATTCCTTAACTTCTGCTTTAATGGCTTATTCGCTATTACGCCACTCCGGACTCCACGATTCCAAAATTTGAATATGCAACAGCTATCCACCGAATATCGTCGAATATGCAAATTGCCCCAAGTTGTTTAGCTTTATTTTTAGGTTGTAACCATTATAAATAGTGGTTGTTCCTTAAGTTTAGCACGCCAGTCTATAACGCTTCCCTCGTACCATTTGGAATATTTTGAATATTGAGACTCTGTATTAATGTTGTTCTAGTTAAGGGGAAAGGAAAATTTCAAAACTTGTACATGTTCATATTTTAAAGCAGCTATGACATATCTCAGTGAAAATTAATTGTATTCAAACACGTATCCAAAATTGAGAAATTTTCTAGTGATTCATCATAATTTCATGTAATTAAGTGTTTTAAAATATTTTAAACTGCATTACCTCAATATCGATAATTTCATGTACTTCACGATCTTAAAATTTTCCGTATAGATTTATAAAATTGTTTAATCTAGTGTAAAATGATATATTTTGCTATAAATCTGACTCTAATTATGTATTAGAAAATATTGCTGTATTACAGATTTTATTTGTGTATAATTTTACAATCAATGGCTCATTTTCTTGGCACATCCAGTAGTTAAAAAAATATTTTTAATGAATTATAGATAATTCTTTTAAAAATTTTTTTTGAACATTTAATATTAAAGCTAGGTTTCATAGAAGAGTATTATCTCATAAACAAACCTTCAGAATTGTATGGAAAAGATATGCGCATAGGACATTTGTAAATTAACTAGCTGAATACCCGTACTTTGCTACGGAGTACATTCAAATTAAATACAACGGTCAAGGTATGCAATTAATGCCAATATATATATAAGTATACAGTATATATTTATAAAAAATCGTAACTCATTTTTATAGAAAAAATAATGTAGAAGAAAATATTCAAATTAAATCTAATTGAAACTACTAAAGAATATAGTACAGTTAATATAGTACAGTTAATAAAGTACAGTTTAAGGAACATATCTTTTACTGTATTTTAATATTTTTTGGATAATTTCCAATTGTCTGCTGCATTAGCAAGATTTTTTTTATCTATTTCGATGTTATACACGTGACGATAAATTAATTTAAAGTACCAGTAAAGGAAATCACTTGATCAACATTTAATAAATTTAATTCTAAAAATTAATCTTTAAAAATTCAGCAAAATTCAGAAAATGGAGGTAAAGATTCGAAACAGATTTTATTTTAAAGAAATCTTTAGGATATTTCTCGTGATATAAATTTTGTAACCCTCAGATTATTATTTTAAATGCAAACTTTAAAGAATATTACAAAAACAGCTTAAAAGTTTAATTTTAAAAAAATCGAAGAAGAATTTTTCAAAAATCTCTCTTAGCGCACCCCTACACCATAAGAAGATTCACCATGCAAAATTCCAGCCCTTTAGGTCCAGCGGTTTGGTCTGTGCATTGTCTGTCAGTCAGTCAGTTACGGAACTATTTTATGTATATACTAGCTGAAAACCCGCACTTCGCTACGGAGTACATTCAAAGTAAAAACATCGGTGAATGTATGCAATTAATGCCAATATATATATAATAAATACGACGATCAATGTATATAATTGATGTAAAATATATATATATTTATAAAAAAATCGTAAGGGATATTTTTATAGACAAAATAATGTAGAAGAAGATATTCAAATTAAATCTAATATAAAGAATACTAAAGAATATAGTACAGTTAATATAGTACAGTTTCTAGAACATTTCTTTTACTGTATTTTAATATTTTTTTGGATAATGTCCAATCGTCTGCCGCATTAGCAAGAAAAAAAAAATTATTTTTTGTCTATTTAGTTTTTATGCACGTGACGATAAATTTATTTAAGTACCAGAAAAAGAAGTCACGTGATCAGCATTTAATAAATTAAATTCTAAAAATTAATCTTTAAAAATTCACCAAAAATCAGGAAATGAAGGTAAAGATTCGAAAAAGATTTCATTTTAAAGGAATTTTTATGATCTTTCTCGTGATATAAATTTTATAACCCTCAAATTATTATTTTAAATGCAAACTTAAACAAAGTAAAAAAAAACAGATTAAAAATTTAATTTAAAAAAATCTAAGAAGAATTTTTCAAAAATCTCTCTTAGTGCACCCCTACACTATAAGAAGAATCACCATGCAAAATTTCAGCCCTTTAGTTCCAGCGGTTTGGTCTGTACGTTGTATGTCAGTCAGTCAGTGAATGAATGAATGAATGAATGAATGAGTCAGTTACGGAACTGTTTTATATATATAGATAGACTAGTTGAAAACTGGCACTTCGCTACGGAAAATAAACATTCAAATTAAATACAACGGTCAATGTATGCAAATAATACCAATATATATATATAAATATATTTATTTATAATAAATCCGACGATCAATTTATACAATTAATGTAAAAAAATAAAATAATATATTTATAAAAAGTCGTAAGGGTTTTTTTTTATAGACAAAATAATGTAGATGAAAATATTCAAATTGGATCTAATAGGACTAACTCAAGAATATACTACATTTAATATAGTACAGTTTGAGTAACATATCTTTTTCTGTATTTTAATATTTTTTTGGTTAATGTCCAATCGTCTGCCGCATTAGCAAGAAATTTTTTTTTGTCTATTTCATTGTTAAGCACGCGACGATAAATTTATTTTAAGTACCAGAAAAAGAAATCATGTAATCAGCATTTAATAAATTAAATTCTAAAAATTCATCTTTAAAAATTCACTGAAAATCAGAAATTGGAGGTGAAAATTCGAAAAAGATTTCATTTTAAAGGACTTTTTATGATCTTTCTCGTGATATAAATTTTATAATCCTCAAATTATTATTTTAAATGCAAACTTAAAAAAATTACTAAAACAGCTTAAAAATTTAATTTTAAAAAATCTAAGAAGAATTTTTCAAAAATCTTTCTTAGTGCACCCCTACACTATAAGATGAATCTCCATATATATATATACCCATATATATGTATATATATATATATATATATATATATATATATATATATATATATATATATATATATATATTTATATAATAAATACGACGATCAATGTATACAATTGATGTAAAAAAAACAAAAAATATATTTATAAAATAATCGGAACGGATATTTTTATAGACAAAATAATGTAGAAGAAAATATTCAAATTAAATACAATAGAATACTAAAGAATATAGTACAGTTAACATAGTACAGTTTGAGGAACATAATATCTTTTACTGCATTTTAATATGTCTAATCGTCTGCCGCATTAGCAAGAAAAAAAAATTTTTTTTGTCCATTTAGTTGTTATGCACTTGACGATAAATTTATTTGAAGCACCAGAAAAAGAAATCACGTGATTCTTTTATTCATATAATTCTGTTTTTATAACTCTACCTGTTTATTTATAAGTAACTGTACACATACACACACACACACACACACACATATATATATATATATATATATATATATATATATATATATATATATCACTTTTATAATAGATTCATTTCCTTTTCCTTATTTTTCGTGCCTTTAGTTCTTTCTTCCATCAACTATTTCAATTAACTGAATCATTTTTCTTTTTTTGTCCACTATTTTGTACAATGGCATCGCCATATTTGCTCATCCATGAATGGTTAGCATTTTTTAAATTCCCATTATTTCTGAATCCGTGCTATCTTTTATTAAAAAATTGCTTGAGTTAATTTTATGGTTTTTATGGTGAATTTAATTTCCTGCTAAGCTTATCGTCAATATTAAACTTATCAATAAAAATCTTTTTCGACAAATATTGTTAAAGTACAAAGAGAGTGCTAATTATAGATCCATAGTTGTTATCTTTGTTTGTTAAAAAAATGTTGTTTCACTCTCTTTCGGTTATTTATATGTACATACACATAATCCAATGTTTTTTTGTAACTTGAATATACACAAGAAAAATTCCAGGGAATTTTTATTTTAATTTAGATAATGCGTAAACCTTTGTGTAATGAAGATCTTTGAAGGTATTTTCTTCTAAGCTTTTAAGGTTTTAAAGCGCTTTTATCTCTCCATCTCTCTTCAAATTGAAAGTTTGAAGCAAAGATATCTACGTAGCATTTGCGTATACTTAAAAAAAAATACACGCCAGACGCACAACCACGCTATTTTTCAACCCTCCACGATAGAAAATAATTTCGCTAAAAGTTTAAAACGCATTTGTTTACAAAATTCACGATTTTTGCGTCGGAAACACCGAGTAAACAAAAGAACACAGCGGAAATTTTTAGGAATCCCCAAGTTTTTTGGCGAAAGGAATTTTAACTGATGGTCTCTCGTAGACGTTAATTTATACTTTTTTTTTTCTAATCGAAAAAAAATATAAGCAGCAGAGAGTTTTCTGAAGAACAAAAGCTTCTTGATTAGATGCGTGTAAAACCTAGATAAGAGGAAACTTTTAAAAATCTCTATAAATAAGTGGTGTATATGTTATTAATTACTTTTTGCTGATCTCCGACTAGATTTGCAATGCAGAAATCCCAGATGAGCTGAAAAGAGAAAAAAAATAATTAGGAGAATGCGTTATCGTTTTCTCTTGAAAGGCGTGTGTTCTGTTTGTTTATTTCCCTTTTCAATTCTTTAGCACAACAATATTTTTCTCTGTATGCGAGGATAATTTTTTTTCTAGAAGTTGCGTCTTACGCTAGATAAATACATAAGTAAACGCCGCATTTTAAAGATATGATGATAAAAAAAATTCCTGCAGTTTTATTTATTTATTTATTTATTTATTTTTGGGGTGGGATAGAAGGACTTAAGGCAGAGAATCACACACTTTGAATTTTTTTTCCCCACAGCAAAATTCAACATGAGAGATGTTAAGATTGATGGGAGATTGGTTTGTTTTAGAGTTCTCACAGGCGTATATTTTAGGAGGATTAAAAGATAGGAGCTTATAGTTTTAAGGCCTCCTGCGAACTTTAGAAATATATGTTTTCTCTGTCATTAAAACCCCCAAAATTACTGACCGGAAGTTTCCTAGGTGCCGTTCAATTATTACATAAGTCTTCAAAGAGGGAGGAAGGGTTCAAGCTTTGATTATCTTTGCTGACAGGGGGGAAGGGGGGATCAGAGTAGTATTTTCTTAAGACAGAAAATATACACGCAAGGGAGTGCGCTGGTATGTGCTTCTGACTACCAACCAGTGCTGAAAATAAGCTGTTCTGTTTTTACTGTTCATCATTTAATATCTATACATTTTTACCTAGAAATATTCAATAACTTTATTGATCGAAAAAAAATATTTTCACCAATGAAATAGCCACATGGAACTTATCAAATCTTGCGTAATGTATCCGATTACGTCGTCCCGGACGTTAGACCACCCGTCAATTGTCAAACTGGAGACCGGCGCCACGTAGCATTTCCTATAATCACACAGCCGCAGGTTAATTTACCATGATCAGTGTCACGGGGTAAAATTACTGCGACATTGAAAACAGATTAAGAAATGAAATAAGAGAAATGTGTAAAAAGAAAAGAGCGAGGAGAATAACAAAGCTGAATAGAGAAAGAAGACGGTGAAAGACCGCGGCAAGAACTGATGAAGGCAGGAAATGAATAAATGATGTACTTAGCGGAATTCTAAGGAACAAGATGCTTACGTGCAATTACGGAATGAAAAGGCACACCGCAAAGAGAAATTGCATATGTGGATAAATAATAAAGGAAGTGCAAAGCAGGTTAACGAAGGGGAGCGATTAATTGGGGCGATTTGGTTAAAAAAAGGAGGAAATGTAAAACAGATGGAATTCGTAGAATATGGGAAGATGGCCGTGGGAACGGTGTGCTGATGAGAGAAAATACCACACCTACGACAGGGTGGAGAGTAAGAATTCTCGAAGAAACAAATAGTCCAATGGAAGAGAAGTAAAAATATTTTTTGACCAATTGAAGAAAAGAGGCGGTACAATGGAACCCCCCCCCCCCAAAAAAAAAGGGATGAAGACACACTTAGAGCTTCCACATAGAGGTGTGTTGACTGACAGAGAAGCAGAGGTATTTTTAGAGTACGAGCGACACGTAATGTAGAGAGAGGTAGCTACAGGACTTAGAGAGATAGAGAAATGAGTATTGTCAAATAGATTAGAAGGAAATGTCAATGATAGCCCACGACTAGTTGTGGAATGGAGATGATAGTCATGATTTCTGCACCAAAATAAAAAGAAATAGCCTTCTTCGTGATAGCAATCCGGAAAGAGCGGACAGCCCAGATAATCAACTCCCAGCAGAAGTCCAGTGAATGAAGCCGTACATACAACTGAGTGAAAGGACAGCACCACTCCCCCGGGACCGATTAGACTGACCCCCACATCATAATTACACAGACCACCCAACGACCAGCGAAAGACGTTATCTGGTCGAGCGGGCAGATTTGCAAGGAATCGCCTGCTATGCAGCGACTTTAGCCGAATGTACGAGAGAAAATAAAGACGTTAAAGATCCATCAGCGAAGGTATTGCGCAGTCTTTTATTGATCCCTAATTAACGTGTATGTAGCGTGCCTCTCATCCAAAGGTGAGGTTACGATGAGTAAAATATATAGTGTTGAGTTAAATAAGTATATTAAAATGATTCTAGGGATCCTCACATCTTAAATAAGTAATTGATGTAAGAATGTATTATATGAACGATTAGTGTATACATAACAGTAAATATTAAGTAATAACGATAAATTGCAATTATGAATGATATATGTATGTGTAATTTCTATAAATTCATCTGTTATTAGTCAATCAGATAATCTGTGATTTCTCCAAACACAACGCAGAATACTAACTAATGTGTTCTATTTGGTCAGACAAACAGATAGTACTTATGACATAAAAAAAGGTATATTGTTGTGTTAAGAATGGGAAGTTGTCACATTTATCAAAATCTGGAGTTGCATTGTAATCCTGAAAACAGAAAAAGGAGAAAAGGATGACAGAAGCAGGTTGATGAACATCAGGTCTTTTTATTTAGTAGAGTTATTAAAAACAAAAACGAAGGTGGCTTAAGGCCATAAAAAAATCTAAGATGAAGGCATCTAAGCGTCCGGAGGACGACGATATCTCGGCACTCATGGTCTGGTCAATGGAACTTGAATCCCGCTAATCTGTTCCATTCCCATTCTCATGGCTGCGTCCGACTCGGCTGGTGGAAAAAGGCACTCTCTGTGTTTTCAATCAAAATTTCTCTCCAGTGCTGGCTCGGTCACGCGATTTTGATGAGGGAACCACCTTTATATTGGCGACCTAGCGCTCGCCAACTATTCCCGCCAACACTGTCGTAACAAAAAGGTTAGAACATTTCGTGGGCATGTGTCGTGGGGGGAAGGCGAAAAATTATGTAAAATGGAATCTGCAACCCTTCTATGCGGATTAAGTTGGAATTTTGCTGATAAGGAGAGACAGTGAAATTGTGTGAAAAGGGTGCTTTTCTCGTGTTTTTCCCGACTGTCTGGGGAAAATACACAAATAGAGGAATTGAAGCCGTGCTTGGGGAAACATTCCCTCATTGCGTTGAGTAGATTAACAGCAGTATTTACAAGGTTATTGAAAGCGTTACGGCAGTAGTGATATAATTAATAATATGGCAGTACACTACAAATTAACTACTGTGACCATCATTTTATACGATCACTAATATTATAAACCATTATATTTTGTCCCATGACCAGTTCCTTACTCCTCTATCCTCCCCCCACAATTAGACTATTATACTCGGTGATGTTTCATATGAGCCTGGGCGCCGGCCGGACAGTACAGATTTGCCAACAAATGGGCAACTCGAGGCCTTCCAAATTTTGCGTAAGCAAAGAGGGGGGGGGGTATCGGACGTCTGCTTATTTTTGCTTACAAGGGGAGGAAGTGGGGGCTAAGATGACTAAAAATGTGCTTCTGTAATACTTGAAGGGCCCCTAGCTAATGGGCTACCTTTTTTTTAAAAAAAAAACAGTGATACTCGAATCTACTTACTTTTAAAAGTTACATATATATTTTCAGAACTTAATTTTTAAAAAATAAATAAATACGTTTGAAAGGTCATTATTATTAATTAGGAAGAAACAGTTGCTCTTGAAGTACTCTCCATTCACATACCATGTATGAAACTTCAAATTATGAATTTATGAATGACGTCTTATAAATGAATATCGTATTTCTATATCGTATCTCTATAAATCAGTTTTTCCCTCTAAATATTGTATAAATAATCGGCGTTATACAGATAAATAAAAATAAATTGCTAATAAGACTTATTAATTATCTGGTGTAGCATCAATATCATAAAGAGTAAAAATTAGTACAAAAAAAAAGTAGCAAATATTTCTCTCTCTCGAGTGCAAAAAAATATTTAATTATTTACTAAGAATTTGTGATTTATATTTGGAAAGAATGCTCAGAACTTTCTTATTCGTATTTGCTTTAACTAGAGTGTCTTCATTACGAAACGTGTAATTATGATAAAATAATTCATTTTTGTTTGGAACGTTATTTTTCAATTTGAAAGATTTTAAATGGCAACATTAAAAATGGAATTCTTTCCAAGATATTATTTTAATTATTTGATGCTTTTACTTCTTTACCAATGCGCATTAAAAGCATTTAAAAAAAATTAAGTAAGTTTTTGCTTTTGAATACATTTTCAAAGACCTTGATTAAAAATTAATAGCTTACATATTAAGAATCCATTATGATTGAATTCTTATAAACACATAAATAATTTCTTCTACGGTTAAACTTAAAATAGTATTTCTCCTCTTTGTTTTTACTTTAATAAACATGCATATAATTTCAGCCACTAACGGCAGTTCGAAAAAGCGGAGATTTGCATAACAGGATAACATCTTAAAATTCTTGATTTCGTATTTATAGGGTGCGACAGATTTGACTCCCAGAGTTCTGAAGTTCACTGGTAAGGATGCGTGTGGTGGTGGGCGAATAGGGAAGTGGCAACAGTTTGAGAGGATTTTCTTGTTGTCAATGGAAACCATGAGTGGGTCCGGTGAACATCGCTGTTTCATTATCGAGGCGTTCATTAACCCCTTAACCGGTTTGCCCGTACAGCGTACGGGCATCGATATTCTCTCTTTTCCTCGTTTCGTTTGCACGTGTTTTTGTTTGTAAATACACGTGCAAACGAAATAACTAATACAAAGCCTAGTACAAATATTTTTAACAGATATTGTAGCTTATTCATTTCATTTAAATTTTTTAACCCGGTTTTTCTTTATTATTCGGAAGCGCGGGAATTTTTGCTTTGTGGAATGTTTGATCTATTGCTTGCAACGCTTATGAATTCAAACCACTATATATTTTTAAAAATTATGGATGAAATAAACGACGAAAATACTTTTCTGTTAGATGATGGACTGAATACTGATTCAGATTTGGAACTGTCTTCTAATAATTTTGATTATTCTTCAGATCATTATTTCTGCCCTGATTGTGACGTAGGATTTTGTATTACACCATGCTGCAAATTGTTGCACACAAAAAAATACTTTTGAACAATTTTCAAAAGTGTTAACTTCAAATTTTAAAGTAAGTAGGACAGGAATTTTTGTAAGATCTGTTAAACATTCTTCATTGCATGCAGAGTTTTCTTGCAAAAAGCAAACATTAAAGGGGTTTTGTCTTGCAAAAAGCAAACATTGAAGGGCTTTTGACTTGCAAAAAGCAAACATCTAATGGTTTCTGTGTTCTAAAAATTTAAAATAAAAATAGTGTCCCCCAATGCGGAGGCACTTGTCATCAAACATTCGCCTATACTACGCCGCAATTTTACTGCCCATTTTATTGCGGGGGCACCATATAGGCGGAAAACATTACCCTCTATGAAGGGACGACGCGAACGGAGGCATTGTTTCGTCGCGCAACGCCAGGATTAGATCCGAGCACCCTCAGCACCGAAAACCAGCGTGCTGTACCACTGGACCACCACAAGCCCATAAAAATAGTGTAAAAGTATTAAAAGTGAAATTTAATAAAAAAAATCTTTCGTTTTCGTATTCTATTAAGTATGGTGTTTAATTATAAACAGCAAAAAATATGCCTTTTTTGGCGGCATATCTAGTAAAAAAATTGACCTGTTTTGGGATTAAAGACGATTGTGCAACCGCGATACAGGGGGCGTTTTGGGTTTGTGCTTTGGTCTTTATGCAACTAATGCCGTTCCTGATCGAAAAACAATTCTGCGATGGGTTTCAAACGTGAGAGAGCAAATGGGTCTGCATTACCAAGGAGACCAAGTGGTCGTCTTCGAAACAATAGAACACCTGAAAGTGTGCCTCGAGTCCGTGAGTCCGCTATTCGTGAGGAAGTTGCCGCCATTACCCCACAGATGATCAACTGAGCAATGGAAAACCTTAGAGAACGGCTTCGGCAGTGCATCACAAATTCACGGGCACCTCCCGAATGATGTTATTTTCTGCGTGTTTTACCCTATGAAATGTTTTAACTTTTAAAATGGGGGAGGTCTATTCTGTCTCACGCTGTACATTTAGGAATTCATTTACAGAAGAATTTAAAATTTATTTTCTTGAATACACAATAAGGAATAAACAGGAAATCAAAGGTAAATAAAGCACAAATAGCAGTAAGGTGCAATTTTGCATACGGCCGTTTCGAAGCTGCAAAGGAGCTTCTTCATCAGTGCAAAGAACTTAGTGGCGGCTCGAAAAACCGAAAACTAAAATAAATATACAAGTTTACACGTTATAAAAGGGTAAGAGTCCGTCTTCGATAGGGACCACTACAATTTTGACCCAGGGCCCCCAGGGACGATATCTGTTGGATCGTACGTTCCCCCACACACTGACATCAAGGCAGGACATTACCGTCGACGGATTTAACGAGTGCCCATATCACGATCATATATTTGAACCGCCACTAAGTTCTTTGAACTGATGAAGAAGCTCCTTTGCAGCTTCGAAACGGCTGTATGCAAAATTGCACCTTACTGCTATTTGTGCTTTATTTACGTTGGATTTCCTGTTTATTCCTCGAGCACAAATGTTTTGTCTTTTCTTTTCAAAATACACAATAAGGAAGTAAAAATTAAGTGTTTTATGCACGTAACATGACGTGATTAATCACTACATGGGATTTGTGCACAGCGCTGTGATTTCTGCTGTTATTTTATTTTTGACTCACACTTATTCAAACAATGCTAGACGATACGTCCTTCACAACCGTAAATAATTATTTCACGTTACTTTTCGTTTCTGTTTATGTACGTCGCAGCTGAATGTAGAAATAAGTTTATAAAATGATTTCACTTAGGTTTGTTTTGCAATGTTTAAGAGCGTTCATACTGCCTTTACAAGATTTCTGTAATGCCCAATCGTAAAAGAGGATGAACATTTTGAGAGCAAGAAGTATTTATTGAGAGTTTGGTGGCTTTCTTGGTTTGTTGGTGGAATCACCCTTATTGAGGTAATGACTGAAGTCTTGTACCAAATTAACTTTATCCTTGTATTGACTTATAGTTGCAGTTTCTTATGACTACAATTCAGTCAACTACAACTCAGTTAAATTTCGGGGAACAAACTATGGATGAAAGTTGTACATTCATTTCAGGGGACACGGTACCTTTTCAACAATTTTTTTCATTTGAAGTATTATATAGAAAATTTTGGCAGTATTGTATATTAACATCCAAATAAAAGCATATTTATAAGAACATTTTTTTTAAACTGCCTGTTTTTTTAAAATTTAGATTTTTTTGAAAATTTTCAACTTTTTTTAAATCCCTAAAACTTTTTCAAATATTAATATTTTTGCTTCAATTTTTTTTTCCGTTTTACTGAAGTATATTACATAAAAATTGGCATTGGATTTCTAGATACATCTAATATTAAACTAATTATAATTTTTTTACTGTAATTTATAGTAAAAAATGAGAATTTTAATCGTTCTTCACTTTGCTTCAGGTATAAAAAAAGAACTATACATCTGAATGATTACTCCATGCCCAGTTTTATCACATACATTATGTAAAATATGTACGCAAAATTTAAAACCTCTACCTTAAGTAGAAAAAAAGCCTTAGCATTTTAAAATCATGAAAGTGACAAAAATCTCAACAGGGAGAAAAAGCCATTTAAAGTTTTCATTTGTGAATAACATGCTCTCAAATGCATGGTTATACAAAATTAGATATATAATTATAAATGTTATGTAAATTAAAGTATATATACAAAATTGCATGTTCCTATCTTCAATACAAAATACACTGCTGGCCACCCAAATTGCAACACCAAGAAAGACAAGAGATATCACAACAAAATTTATTTTGTAGATAACATGTTGACCAAGTATCAAATGATTAAATTTATAGACTTCTGTGAAGTGTGGTTCCTGCCAAAATCAGTAGCCGCAATTGTTGGAGATCACCGCTGCCACACGCCTCGGCATTCATTCAAAGAGACTTTGGATGAGTTCTTGGGGTACAGCAGACCAAGCAGCTTCCACACGTTGCCAAAGTTGATCTGTTGTGGCAGCTGGGGATGGAATCTGGGTCAATCGTAGAGCAACCATGGACCACGTGTTTTCTATCGGCGAAAGATCCGGAGAGCGAGGCGGCCAGGGAAGCAATTCGATCTGGCGATTGACGAAGAACCGTTGGACAATGCGTGCCACGTGTGGTAGCGCATTATCCTGTTGAAATATGGCTGTGGGCAAGCCCTGAAGGTAAGGAAGGACAACTGGCTCCAACACCTCGGAGATGTAGCGCTGGCTGTTTAAAGTACCGGCAATGCGTACTAGAGGTGTGCGAGAGTGATATCCAATACCGCCCCATACCATAATACCCGGTGCAGGACCAGTGTGGCGGTGCATAACGCAGCTGTTTAGGATCCTCTCTTCACGGTGTCTCCAGACTCGAACGCGACCATCGTGGTGTTGCAGACAGAAGCGTGACTCGTCAGTAAAGACAATTTCATTCCATTCTGCCGTCCACATCCTTCTGTCATCGCACCATTGGCGGCGGAGACGTCTGTGGTTCTGCGTCAAGGGTAGACAAAGCAATGGAGTCTTGCGGACAGACCACTCTGCGGTAAACGGCGTCGAATGGTACGCGCAGACACTGGATGATGCGTTACAGACTGCATGTGCTGTGCTATGGTTCGTGATGTGACTGAGCGATCCGTCACTGCCATGCGCAGAATTTGCCTGTCATCACGTGAAGTGGTGCGCTGAGGTGGATGCGATCGAACACGCCGGTCCGTCGTACCCTCCTGCATCCAACGATCACATATCCGCATTACAGTTGTTTGATTTCGTCCAACACGTCTACCGATTTCCCTGAAAGATAATCCACAATCTCGGTAGGCCACTATCCTTCCTCTGTCGAGCTCGGATACTTGATCAAAAGATGATTGCTGTTTTCGACGAGGCATAATTGATCGTTTTTTTGAAAAAACCACAAGAAAAACACAATTGCCGAACTTGAAATCGTCGAAATCTCCAAGCCTTAAATAGCGCTTTGAAGTGGCGCCACAGGCGCGCGTGATGTGCGTCTGCGCTGAAATTCTAATCATTTGCATATCTCACCTCCGCTAATGCATGTTGTAAATTTCATGTTATTTGCATGTTTCCTTCAGGGTGTTGCATTTACAGTGGCCAGCAGTGTATTTCATAGGGCTTTGAATGCAGGTCTTTACGTGAAAAAAAAAAGAAGTCGCCATTTAAAGTTTTCATTTGTGAATAACACCTTCTTAAATGTATGGTTATACAAAATTATATATATAATTATAAATGTTATGTAAATTAAAGTATCTATACAAAATTGAATGTATTATTATTTGCCTATCTTCAATACAAAATATTTCATTGATCTTTGAATGCAGGTCATTACATGAAATAAATGAAGTTGCCATTTAAAGTTTTCATTTGTGAATACCACTTTCTTAAATGCATGGTTATACAAAATTACATATAAAATAATAAATGTTATGCAAATTAAAGTATATATACAAAATTGCATGTACTTATCTTCAATACAAAATATTTCATAGGGCTTTGAATGCAGGTCATTATGTGAAAAAAAAATGAAGTCGACAAAAATATTTCTATGAAGGTGACAAAAACAGCTCTGTTTTTTAAAGTAAACAACAAATATTATATGTTAAAATGCTCCGTTAATTTTTTTGAAATTTAAAAACACCCAGGTTTATATGTGAGCCCTTCCTTCTTTAAAGTAGAGTATTCTCTACGTTTGCGAGCAAGTTTCACTTTTTTCTGAACTAATTTATAAACTGTATTTTTCTTCCTCCTTCTTTGGTAGACACGTCTATAATCTCTCCACATAGCTAAATACCTTGAATTTTTGTTGAGGAGAATGTTGTTTTCAGCATGGATACTTTCTAAAGATTTAAAAGTTCCAACGTTGAACTCAGGAACTGCATCTGCTACTGCAATGTTTACTCGACACAGTGAAGCAGAAGTTTCTTTAGAGCATTTGCACCATATCATGCTATGCAGACTTTCATTTGAATTCTGTGTCAGGCATCTCACACAGCGTTCAAGGAGATCATATGATGCAAGCCTTTGGTAAATTGGCAAAATTTTTGGCAAATAAGTCTCATTGATTGGTGTTTTTATATGGATCTTGTGTGAACCTGGTGTTTCGCCATTTGCCACTGCTGCTTGATAAAAACACCATGAATCTTTTCCAGGGGGGCATTTAGAATGTTGGGGTTTGCTATCCGTAGAAATATTATGCAACAATGTTGCATAAATGGCAGTTTTCATTGAATTGATACAGCCCTTATTTTTACGAATAGCATTTTGATAGTAACGTGTGAGTTTTTTAATTGTTTCTTCTTTTAGACTTCCATAGGATTTACCACCAAGTGTGACACCTTTAGCACGCCATTCTTGAACGGCTTTTCGTAATGCTGTTCCAAGCCTTTTACTCACGTGATTCACACATTCTTCTTTTTTAATCACAACATCAGCACCATAAACTTTTTTATCATTCAAGTACTTGAAGGTTTTAGAATCTCCATCTGAAAGAATTGTCGTGTAACGGAAGCCAATTTTCTCAGATCTGTACCATAGCTTGTAAGCTGCTTCCATTTCCATAGCTCCTGACGTCCCAGTGTGATTAATGCTGCATGAATCTTTATGACCCTCAAACCACACATTATATTCTGCAGATTTTTCTCCGAGGTCAGATTTTGCATACTCACACTCAGTGCTATGTTTTGACATAACTTCATAGTCAATGACATAGCCAGTCAATATGTCAATGACACAACCAACTCCTATTTGTGAAGTATGCCCTCGAGTAAGCCAAGAACCATCATAAGAAACGCTAATATCAGCAAGTTGAAGATCACTAGAAACAGCATATTCCTTTCGCACTTCATTTCTGATATTTTGCAAATTCTTTGCTGATGAATTTTTGATTGAGTCATGCAACATCTTTTTATAACGATTGAAAGTTTTGCTAGATATTAAATGCATGTTCGTATACATGCAAAAAATCTCTAGAGCTGAATATCCACGCCCTACACTCAAAAAAGCTTGTACCACCCTCATATTGATATCAAAAGACTGGCGTAATGTGCCATCACTTTGAACCATTTTTTTTAAGTGTATGTTTCACTTTCTAGTTGCTTGCAAACATCACACACAACTTGAATCTTATGGGAAAATCCATAATTCCCCCCTATAACAACACGTAATGAAGAAGTTTCACATACGCTGCACACAAGGTTTGAAAACAATTTCGATAACATGTTTACATCCACAATAATATAATTAGGGCTTTCACTCACATATTCTGTTTTCCGAGGTGTATTATTGTTGTCAGATTCTTGTCTTGAACATCTGATAGTTTGTTCTGACAGTATATTGTCGATGTTAGATGAAGGAACTCCAGGTGTAACATCTTCATATTTTGAATCTGATCTCCATCTTTTCAAAGCTTTAGCTTTATTATCAATGTTTTTCCTTTTAGGCCTTGGCATGCTGGAAACACGAAAGTTAAAAAGAAATTTCCTTCAATATTACTAAACTAGGTTATTTAAACCCTAAACTAAATGCTCTTCGTACAAAATAATGTGTAAACAAAGCTAAATTACGAAAGCAAAAAAGCGAAAAATAAATGCGTAGTAACAGCGAGATCGTTATAAAAATATAAACAATCGAAGACAGTTACGGTCACTGTTTAGTTCTCACGTCACTTCAATCACATCTATCTGCTAAATAAAATGAAAAATAATTCAATATTTCTTTGGACAGCGACACTAGTGCAGGAAATGATAACGTTTAAAAGGCCATGTTTACTGCTTATTTCCCTTTAAATTTCTGTCATCATAAATAAAAAACTACATAACTTCCGAAATATTGAAGATACAGCTTCAAAATTTTGACAGAATATGTAGAAGGGTATGAGCAATGAAATAAGCCAATAAATTTTTTTTCGATATTTTGACAATTTTGAGGGTACTGTGTCCCCTTCAGACCAAGGTAATCCTCTATAAATATACAAGTTTACACGTCCTACAAGAATATGAGTCCGTCTTCTATAGGGGCCACTAAATTTTTGACCGAGGACCCCGAGGGGCTATATGTGTTGGATCGCAACTTCTCCCACACACTGACATCAAGGAAAGACATTCCGGTCGACGGATTTAACGTGCCCATATCACGACCCTAGACACTAAAGGTATTAGATGGCGCTCGTCGGTATACGAACTGAGTGCCAGAAGCATACTAAGTAGCCATACTTTGTACTTTTATATACACGAAAACACAATTCTTGTGTAGAAATATACCACAAGTAAAATTTGTTCTTAATAAGGAACTCACACTTTAAAATGGATAAGTGTCTCATCAGATTTAATGAGAAACTTCTTTTGCGAAATAAGAGGTACATAAACAAACGCAATCAACTCTTCAGTGTCTCATTCACATGGTTTTCGAGAAGAAACACGCTTTTGAGTTTGAATTCGTATTTATTGTAAAATAACAAATTATTTAGTATTTGTTCAATCTCATTTCAATCAGCCATGGACGTAGGTATAGCTCTATGTTTGGCTCTTCAGCACATCCAAGCACATAAGTGTGCTGGTGGTGAAGAAATCCGAATACTGGGATTTCTTTACTGGTGACAGGCATAATGTAATCAGATAGTTAATATTTGAAAGGTCTAATGCTGGAATCTTGAAGATGATTGATCGAATGTAAAATGTACTAAATAGAGAAGCCTCCTGGCGGCTGAAGAACTCATAATAAGAGTGTAGCCCATATGACTGGAGAGGCATGTCTTCAGAAGTCAGTTAGGTGTAATTAAAAAATTACAATTTTTACAGCATTTTACTGAATACGTTTTGATCAATTTTCAAGAGCGTGATGTTCAGAAATATCCCTTCGCTTTTTGCGATTTTTTTACCTCAGTAGAAAACAATGTCTTTATTCAATAGTTTTCGTTGTAAATCTTTGAAAACCAAACATTTCTCGATGGGTTTTTTAATAGAATAGTAACTAGAATATAAAAGAGTGGTTACGGAAGGCTGTCAACTCCCTAATATATTTTAAGTCGACGATGTGAGAGGATTTTTTCTTTTTACAAGCTTTTATAACTGCGACTCTAAATTTAATTGCTGGATTAGTGTCCTCTTTCAGTTAGGGAAATCGAACAGAATT
>OU015492.1:121431216-121533716 GCA_907164885.2 Dolomedes plantarius | reverse complement strand
TATATTTATATATATATATATATATATATATATATATATATATATATAGGGTAATTGCAAATTCGCTGAAGAAGTTAAAATTCAATAATTCGAAAAGTATGGATAGTAGCACGATGCGGTATTCACATAAATGCACAGAAAGACATGGGAATTTTTAATAACGATAAATTTTATTGCCAGAAAAGTTAGATTTTTTCCCTACAGGGGACTCTATAGTGGTCTAGGGGTTGTTTCCTGACGATATTTAAACAGATTCCATGGCTGGTACACTTTGAAATTTTTCTGTCAAAGGCAAGCGTCATGCAGCTCTTTTAAGATACAGCATCATTCTCTCCTTGCTAGAGAGGCAAGCTCTCCACAGTGTAACATTCATGAAGGATGGAGCGCCTCCACCAACCACAGGTCCTGTCCAGCACCTGCTGCTATCGACAATTGGCAATGACCGTGTCCTGAATCACTCTTTCCCACATGAATGACCACCAAGGTTTCTAGACCTAACACCTTTTGACTTTCGATTTTGCGCCTACTTGAAGTAACAAGTGCACAGAAGTCGACCCATATTCTTGGTTAAGTTGAAAGTAGGTATTTGGTAGCCTGTGACAAGAATTAAGACTGAAACCCTCTTCGATGCTATGCAGAATGTCGTGCCACACCTGGCGGCCATTGTCATGAATGATGGCCGTCACACTGAACATTTGTAATCATATAGATGCATTCCGAACTGTGGTGTGCCACTGTACAAAATATTGACACAACTGAAGCGTCACCTTTCTCTGACAAATGTAACTATTCTGGCAATAAAAATTTTCGTTATTAAATAAAATCCCATGTGTTTCTGTGCATTTCTATGAAAACCGCATCGTCCTACTGCCTATAATTTTCGAATTATTGAACTTTTACATTTTCTGTGACTTTTGGATCACCCTGTACATATAGATACATAATAGGCATAGCGTCAGGGGGGGGGGAAAGAAAAACTTAACTTGAAATGAATTAAAACGTTATTAGAAGTTCAGTTAAAATTGAAAAATTGTAGAAAATTTTTAAAAAAGTTGGTTTTTTTCCGCTTTCTGAAACTGTGAAACTGGGGATTCGATTATGTCTTTAGCCTTAACATAGTTTTTAACAATGATATGATCCATAACAAAAATTCGATGGTATATTATTTTCTCTCATTTTATTTATATTATATCTAATTTTCTTACTGTATAATTTTGCAATACTATTCAAACATCAATTCTATTGTTATTCAATTTCAAAAAATCATAATATTTCATATTTTAAGGACCGTTCGGCAGTTAATGCGCTGAGGACGGCCCTAACTGAATTCAATTCGTGCCCCCTCCCCGCAAAAAAAAGTTAGAAGCATGCTACGCGTATGAGCTACAGGGAAACTTCCCTATGACGGCAAGTAATGGGTCCAAAGAAAAGAAATACCAGTTTTGAGGGGTGGCCGTCGAGAAGATTTTTCTTCCATAACATTGGCTCTATGGAGTCTTTAATCAGTTCGGAACAAAATATGTTCGTTTAGAGGGGTGGCCGGCTAGTGAAGTTTCATTGTATACACAGACTCCCACACACGCACACACGCACTCACGCGTACACACACACACACACATATATATATATATGTGTGTGTGTATACCGTATTTTTTGGATCTTGAGACGAACCTTTTCACATAAAAATATCGACTTCTAATTAAGGTGCGTCTTATGGTACGAACGTAACATTAAAATAAAATGAATATTTTATATATATATATATCTTTATTAATTGAGAAACTGCAAATATATTGATATACCTAACAAAATACGTTATATTCTTTTAAAAAAAAATCCTCCCATATATTTGAGGTGTGTCTTTTCGTCCGGTACGTATTAAGGTCCAACAAATAATGGTATATATATATATATATTTATTTATTTATCTATATATATAAAACAGTTCCGTAACTGACTCATTCATTCATTCATTCATTCACTGACTGACTGACATACAACGCACAGACCAAACCGCTGGACCTAAAGGGCTGAAATTTTGCATAGCGATTCTTCTTATAGTGTAGGGGTGCACTAAGAGAGATTTTTGAAAAATTCTTCTTGGATTTTTTTAAATTAAATTTTTAAGCTGTTTTTTTTACTTTTTTTAAGTTTGCATTTAAAATAATAATTTGAGGGTTATAAATTTATATCACGAGAAAGATCATAAAAATTCCTTTAAAATGAAATCTTTTTCGAATCTTTACCTTCATTTCCTGATTTTTGGTGAATTTTTAAAGATTAATTTTTAGAATTTAATTTATTAAATGCTGATCACGTGACTTCTTTTTCTGGTACTTTAAATAAATTTATCGTCACGTGCATAAAAACTAAATAAAAAAAAAAAAATAATTTTTTTTTCTTGCTAATGCGGCAGACGATTGGACATTATCCAAAAAAATATTAAAATACAGTAAAAGAAATGTTCTAGAAACTGTACTATATTAACTGTACTATATTCTTTAGTATTCTTTATATTAGATTTAATTTGAATATCTTCTTCTACATTATTTTGTCTATAAAAATATCCCTTACGATTTTTTTATAAATATATATATATTTTACATCAATTATATACATTGATCGTCGTATTTATTATATATATATTGGCATTAATTGCATACATTCTCCGATGTTTTTACTTTGAATGTACTCTGTAGCGAAGTGCGGGTTTTCAGCTAGTATATATATATACATGATTAAAATGAGTCGGTTCAAGATGTGTGTAAATAAAAAGACACAAATTTTCCATTCTGAACCCTCTTAAGACTTCGGAATGAAACTAGGGTTTATTGTCTTTCAGCATGGCGAGAGTTTATATAATAAGCCACCTTTCAACTTGTCCGTATTTTGTGAATGTATTACTTACCTTTGAAATATTTATATACTTAGAGGCATACTCGCAACACCAAAATCTCCCCCTTATCTAATAATAAACGGCCATGAGATTCCTAGCCGATTCCACAGAAGCTCTCTCCTCGTTTGAATAATATAGTATAATGCGGTGTACTTTTACACTGAAATATAATCCCATTACTTGCATTTTAAAACAGTCTCCTGGCTTGCTACCATTTGAATCTACTAAATCTTTTAAAAACACGAGAGTCCTAAACTTTCTCCGGGTGTTTATTCTTATCTTAATCACTTTAAATTTCTTAATTTAACTTCTGGGGTAGAAGCTTAGTTTATAAACATGATAAGACTTTTAAGACATACCAGTTTTTAGCATTTGATATTAAAACCATTTAATCTTATAAGTTGATCTGTTTTTTTTTCGGTGTGAAATAGCTAACATCTAATCGTTTGGTGTATAGTGAAAAATTGGTTTTGGTATAAAAATAACTACTACATATTCTGTTGCATAGTATGAAATCAATAAAATTCTACATTGCGTTACTATTGGCTATTTTGATGTACAGTAAAATCTCGTTTATCCGGCCCTAGTTGATCCGTTATCTCGTAGACATTAATTTTATTTAATGTTCACATTAGATAATAATTTTTAACTTTGATGGCAACAACGTAACTACAAGTACGCCAAATATTCGCTTTTCAGACTAAATTCAATCTACAGTTCCTGCATAGATTGTACAACAAAATATGGTAATAAAATGTTTTTTGTTGAGTCTTAGAACTCTTTACTGGAGTTACCAATTCTTTGTTGAGAAATGATGTGAAAAGTTAGTTTTATATCTTTTAATGTCTTGTAAACAATACTATGTTATTTTGTTACAAATCATAGTATTTTTCTCGTTATAAACGGTCTGCTTAGTTAAGGATTTTGTTTTGCTTATTACTTATATTACACGGATTATCTGGATTTTCGATAATGCGGATTGCCTATGGTCCCAGATAGTCCCGATAAGCGAAGTGTTATTATATACGCTAATCCAGTGGTTCCCAACTGGTGGTACCCGTACCACTGGTGGTACGCGAGAACATTTGAGATGAAACGCAGAAAACGACTTATGATTAAAGTTAAACACTATTGAACCTGACATAGAAGCTGTAATAAGAAATAAGCATAAACAACAGCAAGTGTCTCATTTAAGCCTCCTGATGAAGAAAGTTTAATGTTGGGAAATTGTATTTGTCATTTGTTAATAACAATTACGTATAAACGACTTTATCAAGTCTTATAGATTTTGTTTTATTTTGTTCTGTTTATACTTAAATACGTTTTGTAAAGTTATTCATATGTGTATAGAATTTATTTGACCACCCTCAAAAAGTTATGTCTTACCAAGTAGTACGCCACGACCCCATAAAGTTCTCAGTTGGTACTAAAGTATAAATGTTGTTACATACGGCCGACTGGAACTTAATCCATACAAGTTTGAACACTCACCGAACACACAGAAAATATAAAAACACAGGACAACAAAAAAATAACCACAAGGTACTAGAAAAACGTCCAAAAGGGCTTAAAACTAGTTAAAAACAGTAAGTTCCAGGATAAAAAGTTAGAAAGCCAGAAGCACAGTAATTGAAGACCGTGAGATCGGGACACAAGCTCTCTGGCCTTCCAATAGAGAGCACACAAATCACCATTCTGTCGTAAGTTAAAGTCTAGTTTCGAGCAAACAAGTAGGTGAGCTTTATTTATTTTTTCATTCTCACATAAGGTGCATAAGCTGGTACTCACAATCCCTCTTTTGGTCAGATGTTCAGCAAGGCAGTCGTGCCCTGTCCTCAAGTATAAATATATGTGTACAAATAGGATATGTATACAAATCCAATAGAAATAAAGTATTTAGCAATACGTCGCTATGGGAAATTCACATGTATCTACATACTGCCATTTTAAAAATTTCTTGATAATCTACGTCATTACAAGTGCAAGTAGTGGCTTTAAAAATGCACTTTTTCCAGTATTTAAATGCTCCGATTTCCAAAATCTGAATTCTTAAATACTGTTGAAAATAGTCATAATTAATCTTTACTGGTGCTTGATTTATGTTTATTAAGTGTAAAATACTGTTTGTTCACGGTGACAATATGTCATTGACGAACCTTTTATAAAGGAGACTCATGTGTCGCTATCAAGGCAACTTAAAAGTTTGATCTGTTCGCTCATGAGACGAGATCAAAGATTTAGCTACTTATTTATTATTACTGTTATTAAATTTTGGTTTATGGGGTCACGATGTGTTAATTTTATTTTTCATTACTTTTTTGTTGGGCAGGGAGGGGTTTCGTGGGTCTAAAATGGTTGCGAATTATTGGATTACAATATGTGGCATTTGGTGATATTTTCGAGGGTTTTGGCGAGTTTGTTAAAAAATGTGGTGATAATTGGCGACTTTATGGGTATCCGGTACCAGTGTGATGTTGTTATCGAGTTCCAGAATTCTCAATTTCTAGAACATTCGACATTGTCGCCAAGTTCGACATTGTCGCTATATAAGAGTCGATCTCGGCTCCTAAAACTTTGATAAATTGATTTCTCAGATGGAGCTCGGCTGCTCTGGGTCAATTGTAGGTCTGTTATTATTCCCATGTGCGTAATATGTCAAATCTGAAGTCTTCTGATGAACTTCGCTGTGGTCCTAAGTATTGTTTGTTATAGGTGCTATCTGTTTAAGACTCACGAAGCGCAAAATTACTACATTTCTTGCTTACCGTGAGCTTTGACGTCTAAAAGAATCGGCACTGAAAAGTTTTTGAATCAGTTTATGTCTGGCTTTAAAAATCGTCTTCAAATAATGAAATGCTATAGAATCGGTTATTGTGACATTTGTTTTTCCTAATAAGAGAAAGAAAGTATTCTTTATTCTAATGTATATTTTCTGAAGTGCCATAAACTGAATCATAAAATTCTTGAACCGAAAATATTCAGTATATCTCATTTTTTGGGATACTCTTGAAAAGAATAAGAAGTAATTAACAACACCTAACTGGTTCTCGTTTGGGTGAAAAACATTTTGGAATAGAAATAAATTTCTCTTAGATGTGACATAGGAAGAACGCCCAATTTTTTCAAAGAGGCGTCTTCATAAATTTAGAAATTTTCTGTATTCGGAGGCAGTCATATTGAAAGACTTGTAAAACAAAAAATATGCATATTCCAACCTTTAATATTTTACAGGAGAGCGTTCATGCAAAATTTTAACGTTCGTATATTCTTTTTTACATTTTCAAGTACTTTTCATGCAAATTTTTCACTTATTCATTTCTTGTTTCTCTCGAGATAGCTTTATACGTTTAAAAATAAAAGCATCATACGCACATATCATGCAGGTATTTTTAAAATTAAGGCTAAATTAATGACTTGAATGAAAAATTAACTCTGAATTAATGACTTTAAGTGCTTTATGTGATATTTGACACTTACGTGCATTTTATCTATGAATATATTTTTTTCAAGGCTAGTAAGAATAGAAAAAAATCAAGCTCATTAAATCATTTGATAGACATATTACGATAATTTGAGGATTTTTATTTTGATCTGTGTTCGTGTCTAAAGATGATACACTTTTTTATGGTATATGGTATTTTCCGTAACTTTATAAATTTTTAACTAGATTTAATTTTGGAAAAAGGAAGAATAGAATGCGGGTATATCTAGTGGAATGCCAGTGGCATATAGTATCTAATTAGCTAGTTTCAAAAAGTGAAGAACTGTGCAAGTAAAGCACTATTGTTCTTAAGAAAATGTATTTTTCTTCTCCTTTTGTAATGTTTTTATGTTTTGTTCATTTTTAACGTTTTTTTATCGGTTAATTATAGAGTGTGTTTTGAATTTATAAAATGATTTTTCTTTTAGATTTTGCTATATCTTTCATGGTAAATTTCGAAATATCATGATTTCTGTCTTTATTTCTAGAAGCATTATACTAACTGTGATAAATGATTTCATGTCCTTGGGAAAGATCTCCCAACAAACAGTTTAACGTAACAGTTTAACTTCCGTAGAAATATTTCTTATATGTTAATAGTACCGTTTCAGCATTTAATTCTTTTATATGAACAATTTATTACTTATACTGTAATTTTAAATAATTCAAATACTGAGATTGATTTACGAAAGGAACGTTTTTAGATTCCTTGTATTTTGATGAATGCTATATTCCTTTCGTTTCGGTTCTTTACTGGGAATACAGAATTGGTTCTCTGTTTTTTGATATATTGTAAGGAAAATAGGTTGTGTATGCTTAAGTTATGTTGTCAGTTTTGTGGGTTCATCTTAAGTATTTCGAGTTGTGTATAAGAACTGATAGTTGAGAACTAAGATGGTTTATTAAATTTTATATTTTAGTATCATACAAAGGATATCATACAATAGTGAGTTTCCAGTCACTATTGTATGATATCCTTTATATGTACTTCATACGAAAATTTGTATTTGTGTTCTTAAGGTATGTGCCTACCCTCAAATCGCTCTTTTTGCGAAAACATTCGAATTTTTTTTTATTATTTTAAATTAAAGTTCAAACATTTAGGATTTCAAAAATGCTTTACTTTTGGTTCAGCGATAATTAGAAGCAAAGCTCTAGCCGAAATTATAAACCGGAAATGAACTTTCTGAAACCGGAAGTGAACTTTTAAAGGGCCACGGAAATACAAAAAATACATTTTTACAGTTATTTCTTTACTTTTAAACAATTTTAATGCTCATTTTTCATTTTTAATGTAGAATTAAGTTTCCTCTATTTACTTTTTATAGTTTTAAGACCATTAAAAGACCATTAAAGGACTTGGTGGAAAGGGTAAACTAACTGATAACTTTATAGACAAGCTACAAAACTATTATGAGATTGCAATTCGCAGCAATGTTGCAAATCTTCAAAATATGCAATCAGCAGTATTATCTGTTTTTTTTTTCATTGTTGCTCAAGCAATGAAAATTCGATGCATGGACTGTGATCTGAGGGTCCCGAAAGTTGGTGTAAATACAAGCAAGCATTGCATCATGGAAAGCAGTTTTCGGAAAAATCCCCAAGCCTTCCAGATACAATTGTCAAAATTATAAAACCATCTTACTTAGAACTGGTTATTGTGATCAGAAATTACTGAAAAAGAGTTTTCATTGCATGATTCATATCAATAATGAATCATTTAACAATGTTTTGTGGAATATTTTTCCTAAAGAAAATTTTCTTTAACTGCAAACATTGTTATTAGGGGCTTTTATTGCAGTGCTACTGTTTAATTCATGTTTTATGGGTCTCGTATCTGTTTTCAATTATTTAAAAATAAAAACTGAACCAGAAATGTTGAAAAAGTACATGGAAACTGACATTGAGCGAATAAAGAAATCGAGGCGACAAATTCTGCCAACTACAAAAACATCCAGAAAAATTATAAAAACTGAAAGAAAATCAAAATTAATTTAAAATGAAGCCACGGAAGGCTTGACCTACAAATATGGTGAAATTTGAGGTTGTAAAGTTTATACATATTTTTTTGTGCTAAATTAAAATCTTTATTTGCGTTTTCCGGAAAACTGCATTTTTCATTTTTTATGTTTACGATAAATTTCATTTCTTAAAATATTTTTAAGATATTGAAATAAAATTTTGTCACAAGGTTCTGCTCATCTAGTGGTATGTTATGAACCAAAATATAACTTGTAAGTATCTATTTATTAATTTAAGAACTATTTTTATTGAAAAATATATGAAATTTTTTTTAAAAATCTTGTTGTGTATACAAAATTTGGTATATGTTAGTAAGTTTAAGAGGTATTGAAAATATTTTGCTTCATAACACAGGTAAGTGATTTACTAATATTCTGTTGAAAAAAAAGTGAAATATATTGGTTAGATTTTGTTTTAGAAAATTTGGCGTAAACGCTAATTTTTACTAAAATTTGACTAAAAATTGCCTAAATTTGAAAAGTTAATGAAAATTCCACTAACTTTTTTTTTTAATTCATAGTTTTATTCCCTGTTCTAACTAAAAACACTTGTGTTTCATAAAAATTTCCTATTTTTCAAAAAAAGTGCCCAAAAGGTAGGCACATACCTTAAAAGTGTAATGCAGTAGAAAAACCTTCTACTAGACAAAATTAAACCAAAATTTGATGCAGTGATATTGAAGGACATGTAAAACGGAACATTTATCTTTCCTTTTATCTTTTACAGTAGAACATTAATGCGGAATACAAGAGCACATATACACTTTCCTTACACTTTCAGGTACTTTTTATGCAAAATTTCTACTTTGACTTCTTATTTTCTTCCTAAATAGCTTCATACGTATAAAAATAAATGAATCATACGTACGTATCATGAAGTATTTTTTTTATCACGATATGTACTTATTTAAGTTTTACCCAGGAAATTTATGTATCAATATAAGTTACCTTTCAACTTTTTCCGGTTGTGGCTAATAAGAAAATACCAAATTTATTTATTTGAACTCAATTATGAAATACAAAATAATTTTTGATTATTAATCAAACAACTCATTTTTAATTTTAGTAGAAACTCGTAATTAATGTTTATTCCTACTGGAAATAAATCTGAATATTCATATTTAAATCATAATATTTCATAACCCTCAGGTACATCCTACGCGCTTCAAAGCATAGCTTTTGTCGCCTAGAATGCTTGTCTTACATGTTAAGCAGATGAATATGATAAATAAGATAATCATATCTAGAATGCATTTAGAATTAAAAGTTTTCTTCAATTCATGTTCCATTGGTATGTTATGGCTCGCTCATCATGTCAATTAAATATTTTAATGCATATTTACTCTAATGTTAGGAAATAAGTGAAATTCGGGATAATACATCTGGAAAGTAGAGCTACTATATAAGAGAACCAACATTAATATCGGTTGTTTAAAACAATTTCATTTACTAATAACTGATAAAACTCTATCACATTACAATAATCATTTCACACGTTCATGAAAATATCTAAAAGCGTGGTGTAACAACTCTTCTTGAACAAAATAGTAATTTGATTTAAAATGCTACTCTACACATATTCAGATAGAAGTGAAACGGTATTCTCCAGACAAATTTGGAAATTAATTATTGAAATGGGTGAGGTTGCATTAAAACTATATACAGAGAATCCCGTTTATATGCATTATTTATATGTGAGTTAAACTATTTGAAAATATTTCGTAATTGCTTATTTCAATATTTGTTGATAAACTATATCAATTTCACTTTTTGATGCACTGTTTACTTGTTTATTAACTGCAATTAACTAAGAATTTATAACTATTTACTTTCAAAATAGTTTAAGCCCGAAGAAGCTTGTGTAAATGTGTAAATATTTTATACCAATAGATATGGGCCACTCCATAGATTTTATTTATATAGTTAACTCAGTTCAGAGCTTTATAGTTCCACGAATTATTACTTTAGCATAAAGAGCAAATGAATATGCATGCATTATAACATTTTATATTCAATAAAATAATAAACTTTTGAATAGTAGAGGTGCAAACATTAAGTTTTAAACAGGTTATTCTATGCGTCCGTGGTGGTTACATGAAGGGAACGCATATGCATTAGAAATTCGTAACTATCCTTAAATAAGATAAAGAACTTTGTTCATAATTTTTTGGTAAATCTACGTTTTTCGTTAGAACTATCACTATGCTTATGTACCCTAGAAATTTATATTTAGAGTCTGAGAAGGCTGTATAAATATAGGATCTTAGATTTTTTTAAGTACCTATAGAAGATCTATGATATGTTTTATATAAAAGAAACTGCCGCGTTGGGGAATAAAAGATATTTCGTCGACATAAGCCATTTCTAAAGCACGTGAATCTAAACTAAATATAGTCCGTGCGATCCTAATGCTGTATAAAAAAAGTAACATTCTCTTTCCATTTCTTGGTTTGTTAACGGTTGCAGTTAAGGTGGCATAAGAAAAAAATCCTCCCTCGGAAACCCTTGAAAAAGTTTAAATGTTATGCTTCTTAGATGTATTTATTATGAGAAATACCGAGCGTGGGTAATGGCGGGTGTAACTAGAACTCTCTTAGGGGAGTTGAAACCTCTATTGGACTTATAGAATGCATTGCGATCGGCGTTGTTGGCCCCATCTTCAAGTGGTTCCGGCCGGAAACTGGATTCTGTCCAGGGGCATGGGTCTTTTATTATGTACAAACAAGTCATATTAGCCCTAAAGCGATTTACGAATGCGGGTCGTACTCAGGCAGGTTGCGGAACAACGATTAGCGTTTTTAGCCAATTTCCGCAAGCTTTCTGGTGAGTCGGTTCTTACTTTGGATCATCGTGAGAAATATACATTTTTAAGATTAGTAATTTTAGTATAAACTTTATTTACAACCTCTTTAACACAGAGAGTAATTCAAAAGAATAAACCCATTTCATGACGCATTGATTTCAGTTCTCAAGCATCGTTATGAAATATTCGCTGACCAATTTGAAATAAGAGGTTTCAAAGTTTCAAGCAGGGGGACTGCGTTCCCCAGGCAACGTTCAGTTGTTTGTTTACCCTCAGAATGGCGAGACCTCGTCGAAAGTCGTTCTGCGTTCTCGGGTTCGCGTTTTATATAGGTAGACCGTACAACAGAATGGTAAACAATAAATAGTATAAAACAAAAAAAAACATTTCATATACATTGTTAATAAACAGTTGTCCCCATTTTATTTTCTGTAGAATGTTTAATATGAAGGTATAGGTTAAAATAAAACGACCCGATTAAATGTATAGAACAGTGCTTCTTAAATTGTGGGTCGCGACGCCAACGTGTGTCGCGTAACAAAATTTTGAGGTAATGAGAACTTTGGCAATCGTTCACGATGGGTATCCGTATGGGTATCCTTCAACTCTAAATATCCTATCTCCAGATTCTTCAATACTGGTTAACAAAAATAATTACAAAAACCATTTTGATTTAAAATATTTAATCAAAATTAAAAATCCCGTTATGAATGCATAAACCAATATTTTATAGCTTTAAAATCTTTGATCTATTACCAGTTAAATTTCTTTGATTTATTATCAGTAAGTGTTTCATTTGTGTATTTATTTTACGTGCCTATGTTTCATTTGTATTTTTAATTTATGTATATACCTGGGGTAACGTAATATTTTCTCGATCGAAAGGGGGTCTCGGGGGAAAAAGTTTAAGAAGCTTTGGTATAGAAGATGAAATTTCTTAAGCATGCGAAAGTTGACAACTGGAAGGAGATGGTAATGAAACTTGACACATTAATGCTTCATGAGTTCAAGATTCGCCACTACACTAAGAATGTAGCTTGGCGACTGTTTTATCTTGTCGACGATGGGTGTTGCACAATACCTATTTAAATAGGAGAAACATGCACATCCCCTAAGCGCCTATTAAGAAAATTGTTTTGAAACCGATTTAGAACTGTCTTAGAAGATCGAATTGAGAGAGGATAAAATAATTTTCAGTACACTCCTTCTTTATTCTGTTAATTTCTATAGACTCTCTGTACATTTTAAATTAGGTACACCACTGTTCAGAATATTGGATATGGTTAGTCAAATTATACCTCGCATATTTTATCAAAGGCTTTGCCCTGTTGCATTCTGTTTGTTGTCTACAATATTTTTTTTAAATGAATCTTCGTTGTCCTTTCATACAGTGTCCCTTACTTGAATTCATACTATTTACTTTGAATGTACTTGTAACCAGGATGTTAGCCTGAATTATACATAGTAAGTTTTTGCTAAGGTACATGATTCTATCTGCCTCGTGTCAGAGCATTGTGAAAAAATATTATGATAGAAAAAAGACTATGAATCTTGAAATGTTTAATTGGTATCTATTAAATATCAACCTATGTGTTTAAAACAACATTCAGGGCAGCAATATTCAGGCATAAAAGCGCATTCAACCAAAAATATGCTTTATATCTAATTTACTCCGCTCAAAATGATACCACTCTCATGCCTTTGAAATGATTACATTAATGTTATCTCAACAGTAGTCTTAATGCACACAATTTTAGCATGTAAAAGAACAGAAAATCCCATATTTAAACGGTTTACCTGTTAAAATTTATTTTCTAAAAAAATCCTTCAAAGGCCAGACGAAACCAAGAAGTCCTTAATGTTGTCTACTGATGTTTTCTGAAGCAACTACTGTATTTAGTGATAAGAATATATTTAACCAAAAATAAACATTTTATCCAACATACTGAACTCACAACTCACACTCATTTCTTTCATATGATTACCTTAATATTATCATCACGATGCCAAGAACGTTTGCGAAAATATTCACAGTTTACTCTTGGTTTCATGTGGTCTTTCAAAGATAAAAAAAAAAAAAAAACTTCTCAATTGCTTGAATATGGAGATTATTTAAATATTTACGTATTTAAATCTTATTTAAAATAGTTTAAATATTTAAATCTTATTTAAAATAATTTAAAAATTTAAATATCTAAATATTTAAATATTTTACACAAAAACTAACTTAAAAGTGTTATGAAGATATTCAGATCTAAAATGTGACTTGCATTATTTTAAAAGTATGATAGAAGGAAAAAAAACCTAAACTAACACTTTTGAATTTTATAAATATTTGAATTAAAGAATCGCTGTGTTTACTACAAAAATATTTACCTACACATAATATTCGTAGTGCATTTAAACATTTTGGTTTTCTTCATACTGACATGCTTTTGTATATTTATATATTCTCGATGGATGAGACGACATATATGTAAATGCATATTTATCTTAGTGTACTCAGAAACATACTCTTGATCTAATCTCTGTGGGGATCTAAATGCATTTTATATTTTCGAGTTTTATGAAAAGCCAGATATAGCAGGATTTTGATTTTGTAATTCAGAAATATTTTGGAATGTAGAGTAATGCTATTCGAAATATTCTTTGCGGGTATTAAGATGACAGAAACATACATCTAATTACTTGCAACAGAGTTTTTGAAAGTCACAATTCATAAGGCAAAAAAATACCATAAACTAAACATAATTGAACATATATTCTTACATTCCAATAAACAAAACATATATTCTTATCACAGCCAATAATGACTTTCCCAAATACTTACGATGCAGAAAATTTATATTCATATCACTCGAGCAAACGAATGTATGTTCGGTGAACAAACAACTTTGCTATAGATAAAGAAAACTATATTTGATAATGAAAATAAAGAAAATTGAAGTTCTTTATAAAAAAAACTTTAATTTAAGGGAATTTTATTGTTCAAAATCTACAGGAAAGAAGATTCTACAGGAAACTCACTATCTACAGGAAAGAAAGGAAACGCCGTTAACGTTCAGCATTCAGTGGCTAATGTACACATGAACATAACTGCACTTATCTTGAGAGCAGTCACCCATTCGTACCGTGGAATTTGTCGGGTACTTCATTACGGGAGCACCTACTGTGTGAATCGACACTACTTCCTTTAAGGGGCCAGTACAGAAATATAATAGTCGGTGCATCTGCATAAACCACATATGCAAGTATTGCATAACAGGAAATATAAGGAAGGTATCGTGAGTAATTTAAAAAAAATCAACTGATATAACTTTCTTTTAAGGAATGACACTTACATACGGACCATGCTTTATCCGGAATTCAAACCCTATTCAACAATGCCAGCTTGTTTCGCTTACCACTTTACAATGTGTGTCGGTGCATGCACATAAACCACATATGCAAGTATTGCATAACAGGAAATATAACGAAGGTATCGTGAGTAAGTTAAAATAAATCAATTAATATAACTTGCTTTTAAGGAATGACACTTGCATACGGACGAGCAACTAGTACTGTATACAACAAAGATATCGCAATATCGTTTTATGTTCTCTACCTTTCCTTCGGCAATGTTGATTTCCTTTAGATGGTCACATCTTAAAATTTGCAATTGGAGGGCTGGAAGTTTTATTCTCATCATTGACTGTTATTCCCCCCATATATAAATTCTTCAGGGAACATCAGAATACAGAAAATCCTGGAATCGCTAAGTAAGTTACAATTTGAGTTGAAAATCGTCATAAGAATTCTGTCTTATGACCAAAAATAAAGCATATTTTTGGTCATAAGACAGAAAAGCTTCCGCCGCAGTCTCTGTTTGTATTGCCTCCATTGAGGCGACTTGTCAGTTTCTTCCAGTGCTTCCTTTCCACTAACTTGTGTACGAAATCCTCAAATCCCTAAAAACTACTGGCTTTTTGACAGCTAATGTGAGGTAAACTTAGCTGCGATTTCCTACGCTTAAAATTAACGAACTTTCTACACGTTAATTTTTAGCATAGCGTTTCAAACTAACCAATCCCTTCGTCAACAACAAAAATGTTTACTATCTTTCTTGATTACTAGTCATTTCTTACATCATTAAGTTAAATATATATATTTGGAAGCCATGAAAGGACCAGAATAGATGTTAAACATAAAAAATCAAGATATTGACGGAAAGAGGCCATATTAATGCATCTATAAACCAAGTACATAATAGTATATGTGTTTAATACAATTTCATACGCAACTGAGGAAGACTTACGTTTGCCTCCAAACATAGGGAAATCTTCCCGCAATGGAATAAAAATTAGCAAAAGTTTAGCGTCACATTTGATAATTACATTCTGATCACATTACCCTCGTCGTAAAAATTCGTCTTGGTCATTAATCATATTTTTTTCACTTGGTACACACAAAAAGAGTTATGAATACTTTTTTACCTAGGAAAATTAGAGTTTCTATCATAAAGAGGAAATCATATTTATGACATTAAAGATCTGAGTTATATTTTTCCCTAGAGCATATGAGATTAACTATTTAAATTTTGCATAATTTTACAATAAATGGAAGAGCTAAAATCCCTAAATACTTGCCAAAGCAGTAAACATAGGTCTTCCAACTTAAATAGAACTTCAAGAAGTAATTTCAAAATTCAAAACAAGTTCTATGTAAAATCTTGTGTTTGGTAATCTAGAAAGACTTTACAAATATTTTGGAGGGGTTTCTGATTCAGTTAAATCATTTATGCTGTTGAAATCAGAAAAAAAAAATACTTTACATCGTAAGCTTATTTTGTTTCAGTTTTTCCCGTGAAAGGTTTGTTGGTCTTAAAGTGACACTGGACTGTCTTCTAGGTAATATGAATTTTTGTTCCCTTTTATGTAATCAGCAATGAGGCAAAACGGGGTACGTATTCCAGGTGGAATCAAGGACGTTCATTGTAAAGTTATATGTGAATAACTGTCAGTCGATATTTTAAGAGTTTAAAAATATGATTTATCGTTTAAAAAACTGTAAATTTTCAAAATCTTTTTATTTATTTATAGTACTTAACAGCTCTCTTTTTGACAAAATGCAGATTAGGACGGATATTGGGAGTTTGTTTAAAAAAAAATATAGTGCCAGATGTAACATTCTGACTTCATTTTGGAAATCAACAGGTTAAAAATATAAAAATCACTCTTGAATTATTTTTTAACACACATGCACCCCCACCAACCAACACACACACACACACACACACACATATATATATATATATATATATATGTATATGTATGTATATATATATATATATATATATATATATATATATATATATATATATATATATATATATATATATATATATATATATATATATATATATATATATATATATATATATGCAAAGATTTTCAGGATATTAAATACCAAACTTAATTAATGGAAGGGAAAGTTTATAACCTTCTTTTTAATGGTTTCGACGAAATGAAATAGCTAATTAAGCATTCCAAATCATTTTTATTCTAATTTCGGATGTTTACAGAATTAAACAAAGAAGACTCGAGGTTATCAAATGAAATCTAAGTTTCTCATGTTTGAAAAGTAGTTGTATTTGATTAAATAGGAAAAGACATTACTTTTCAGAAACAGCGTTTCAAAGTTCTTATCACTATTTAAAAACTAAGCGCGGTATTGCCATAAATGTGCATTTGAAATTACTGTTTGCATATTCAAAATTAAAATGCGTTTTCAATGAGTAGGAAATTTCCATTTATGTTTCAAGTATGAGATGCTGAATTAAAAATCCACTGTATAAAAGGGTTAGCTAAAGCAAAACGAGATATGCCAAGAGAATTCAGGAATTGGGATTAAAAAAAATAAATCTTTATCACAGCATAAAATCTTTGGTGCTGCTAAGCGAGATTGTTTATAAAACTAATCTCACAATTTTGTTTCTTATGTGTGCTTCTTTTTATTTTGGATAAAAAACTGTAAAATGTAATTTCGCTAATGGTAGGCCTCACTTTTCATTTACCGCGCACTTTTTTTTGTGACGTTTAAATTTTTTTTCTTAGAGTCGTTTGAATTTACAGCATATCACTGACAAATATTTATACAATTAATTTCTTTTTCTGCCCTGCAGTTTCTCGAGAGGGGAAAAATGAATTTCAAAAACAGTATAAAATGTAGTTGCAATTTTTTAAAGCACTTCAACAAAAAAATTAACGTTTTTGAGTGATATTTTTTATGTTACAGAGAAAGATACTTAAAAAAATAATAAAATGTTAAATAAAAATCGAGCATAGAATTTTGAAAATTTAATTTTAATTATTATCTTAAAAACTAATTCACTCCTGACTATGGAATCTAATCCACAACTCCATATATATATATATATATATATATATATATATATATATATATATATATATATATATATACACAGTATATATTGAGTTTACTTTATTCTTAATAATTATTCTGTCATTTCTTTCGTTACGTAAACGAGGTATATTGTAAGGTTCTCCAATTTTTAGTAGCATGGTAATCATTTTTTCCTAATCTGATCATTTCTGTCACATTTTTTATCATATACATTTGTACAATGAATATAAGGTATACGATATATGAATGCCTATATTTACTGAAACCTGTCAGATTGCTTGGTATATTAAATTACGGTTTTGAAAATACTGTATGTGTTTTTATTAAAAAAATATATATTTATTTGTCAACAAAAATATTTTTAATGTGATTCTAACTATCTTTATTCTCCTTTTTGTTTAGTTTAACTTGATTTGCATTAAAACTGAAGCCGGAGGAGTCATTCTTATTTATTTTTGTAACAATTCAACACCTCTCAACCTGCTCTTCAAAATAGCTCTCTTCAACCACAGAAAACACAAATTTGTTAAGAAAAAATTTGTTTGAATATATTTTCAAATTACCATGAAAAGCCAAATAAGACTATTTACTTTTAACTAGAAAATTCACTGTTCATATAATAGTTTAATGGAAATCTTGAAATGTTAACACTTGGTTTTTTAGAAAGTTAACGACTTTAAAAGAGTTAAGAACATGAAATAGCCCAGTAGCAGCGATTTGACAAATGCGCCGGATTCGAATGATTTAGATCCTTTTATTCACGCACTTCTCTGAATCAGCGACTCACTTGTCAAATCTTAACTCGATGGATTTTGAAATGATTGCGAATATTGTCACTCAAGATTATATGAATAATGCCTACTTACGGCGATTAACTGTCAAATAGTGAACCCGGGAAGTAGACGGAATTCACGAAGAATGAGTATGCTACGTAGAGATATTCGAAATTACAGTGTCAGGGTGGGGGAAGGATTTGAGATATGTATTCATATTACTGCATGAATAAATGTGAACTTAAATTTCTGAAGATATAATATTTGTGATTTCTGTAACTTTAAGCATGAAAACTGGATTACGTTAAGGCTGCTGTGTACTAACCCTATTGGAATAGATCATTTCAATGTTAACCTATGGAGAAAATCTGTCTAGTATTTTCAGATACATAAATGCTGATAATCCAACAAAAATGGTATTTTCAAGTAGCTCGAACTTTTCTGCATCTTACTACCGGATTTCTTTTATAAATTATTTCATCCACCAAAGGAATTTATGAGCATTTAAAACAAACTATACCAGATTTTTTTCTCCAAAGAATTAAAATTAAAAAATATTATTTGTTTTTTTTTTAAAAAAAACGAAAAATGCCCCAAGGTGTAAAATTTCTTTCTCTATTATGGAGTGCAATTCAGAAAAAAAAGCTTTAAATACATGTCGGCAATCCTTGGACACATTTTCTCCATAGGTCAACATTGAGGTCAGCGAATCCAAATAGGATGGAGTACACAACAGCCTTAAACTGACTCGTTCTGTAAATCGTTTAAGTGAAGGAATTAAGGCTTAAAATTTAAGATTTGTTGAATAGACTTGATTTCAGATAATCTATCAGCACTACATGGAGCACCTACAGGTTATATAACATTATAAAATATCGATAGAGCTCTTATATTTCTTGATTAGGCAAAATACAGTTATTGCATTGAGTGAATGGAGTTTTACAAGGAGTTTTCAAAGAAGATGTTCTGTCTGCATTTTTATTTTAGCATGAGATTAAAAAATATCAACAAGCACACACGTAAATTGAAAAGTATTGTATTATTCGTTACATTAAATTAACCTAAAATATGATATAAATTTTATTTTTTTCCACCATATTATTTTCTGAATACGATTTATTTCTCTAAGACTGACATATTTTAAGATTTTTCTTGGCTGCTTTCGTTTAAATATTTATCTTTGAATTTTATTGTTAAAACAGGTTTGGATGTGCGAAAAATTGTTCTTGGCTTTTACAGTTTAACTGATAGGGTGAGAAACTAATCAGTAAATAGATCATTTCAGAAACGATTTTTTGTGAAGACATTGAAAGATGACATAAAATATATTATTAAAATGTTTACAAATGAAAAGGAGGAATTACTTCTTAAGTTAATGAATCCTATTAAGATATCAAATCTGACAATTAATCTTACTAGCTTTGTAATAAATCTCACTTCCTATCTTAATTTTGAGGATACGGATACTAATTATTCGAAAATGTTCTTCCAGAATGGTCGAATTGTTCGAAGATTCAAAATTTTTGAGTCTACGGTCTCATTAATCATTATTCCCCTGTAAAGGGGGGATTGAGAGTTGAGATCGTAAAGTTTAACAGTATTAGGTATCCTTTATGGATTTTCCCTTCCTTCTTCATAGGCTACATAAATGCAACCTATCCTCTCCCCCCTCCAAAGCACCTCTTTATAGCAGAAATATCCCCCCCTCCTCCATCCTTGTTACTGATTTAACCTCTCAGTCGTTAAGCTGATCAATATATTACCCCAAATGTTTTATAGTTGAGTAAAATTTTAAACCGCAAATACATGTCTGACCCAAAATACGATCAAATTGGGATCGAGTACAAATATGAACTTCTGAAATAACAGGAGATAAGACAGAAGGAGAATCTTTCAAGCAAATGATATGTGGTCTCCTCACAACACCAGAACCCCGCAGATGAGCACCTCAAGTGAAATGCGAAACATATGTGAAGCAGAAAACTAAAAATTTTATGCAAATCCGCTAAAGAATATCTCCAGAACCTCAGATCTTCAACGATTTTTCAGAAACATACAAATATATATTTGCATAAAAATCTATAGTATTCACAAGTTAGCCTAATCCGTGCTTCTAACTATTTTCCTTCAATGTTCTGTACTGCGTCCCTCTCTTAAATTGATGCCCCACCTAAATACTTCTAATAAATCATATTATCGAAAAATATATTTAAAAGTGGCACACAATTAAATGATTTTTGTTATATCCTTTAATATATCATCCTTGTAACAAGATTAAAAAAACATAGATTTTGAATATTTTCTCGTAAAATATAAAGTTTCATTTAATATCCATTTTGTACAATGGGCTGAAACCTCCTACGAGTAGTAATTGTAACTTATTAGCTACCGATTGTATGACGTTGCGAAATAAATGCAGTAAAGTTTCTTCTACTACAAAAGAAACTGCATCCCTGAAGTGTGTTACATTACAAAACGTACTTCTACTTTCTTGGCTCAAGATACGTTAATGGTACATCTTTTCATCATATGTGTTTCTGTCGTTTCGCTAATGGGAAGTCTCATCGAAAAGATTTTCGAGTAAAAAATCTGACGTGTAATAGATTGTTCATGGCTGTCACAGCATAAGACAGAAATGGATACAAATGAACCAATCGATAAATCATGGTAAAACAATTTTTTTTTCTGGAAAGTTTTGAAATGAATGTATAAAAATTCCTATTAAAGCATTGCCATTTAAAAGAAGAAATTTCTCCCTGTTAATTTATCCTATTAAAAGATTAAAATCAGTTAATCCTTCTATACAAGTCTTCGTTTCTTTATTTTGAAATTTTATACTAATTTTTTTTTCACTGCGAGCCCGCCATAAAATCCAGTAGATGCTTCATAATTTTACGATGCTTCATAGTTTTACGATTTCCGTCATTTTTGAAAAGTAATATTCAACGGATTTTCTATACTTTCATTTGGAACGCATTTGTGCTCATTCTCGAAAGCGTAGCTCAACTTTCTTGCTAAGAACCTAATATTATCTTAAATCCTAATATTAAAAAAGTTCATTATGCCAGTAAGTTCAGAAAAAAGGCTTCTTTCCAAAATGATAATGAAATTTAATCTACAGCAATTATTAAAAGATAAAACTCGTAATTATATAAGGCAAAAGGATAAAACATAAAGGGGCATTTTTCATTATTAAGTATCAGGGTTCAAAAGAAACTCCTAAAATGTTCTCTCAAAGGCATTAAACCCGTATATGATGGTGATATAGCTAAATTGCGTATATAACAATTTCCTCAGTCAATTTTGTAAATTAAATAACAGGGTTGATTTTAAACGCTGACCAATATTTATAAATGTGTGTGAGAGTGTGCGTGCCAGACACACACGCATGCAATTAATTAAAACAAGATTGCATATGGTTAGAATGAATACTTTCAAAAAAGCGTAAAGAAAAAAAAGATGCACTGTATGAGAAAATGCAGATAAACTTTATTATGTAATTTCGGGAATCTGGTAGTCTACGAAAAGTGTAGATCTCGCAATCATATGACGACTATTTTTAACGTTTTAAAAACTACTCGTGTTTTACTTACAATTTTATGTTATAGATTCTGACAAATGTAAATGCAAAAATTATTCCTATTAAGTGAAGAAAATTGGTGGAAAAAATATTCATGAGTATTGCATTTCTTTATATTCCTCACCAGTTCATTTAATGTCTGTTATTAGATTTTTTTCTAAATAATCAGGCAGAAACTGCTTTGATGCTAATTCAACGGTATGATTTACATTATCCTCTAGCATATTTATACGTAAACAAACCTGATAATTAAGGTTAAAGAGGAGATTTTACCATAATTAAGAGTCTTTAAATGTATTATTGTGGTTTACAAAATATTCATTTATTATGAATTTCAGTGATTAGTTGAAACTTGTATTTTAAAAAATCCCAAAATGGAGAAAAATCTTCTATCGTTAATGCAATTTATTATTCTTATAATATTATCATGTTATTCACATCCCCGTTCAAAAATGTCATAAATAATCAGAAAGTGAGCATGAGGGATTAGAAAATTACACTTGGTAGTCATGAAACAAAAATGCAATCTAATTTGTAACTGCATTGTGTGTGTTTCACAGTTAAACTGAGCTTTGTGACCAAGGAACACAGGCAATTTTATATCCATTGCCATCTTTGCGATTAAAATAGCATAAGTTTGAGACCCAAGGTGAGACCACTTACAGTACCGAAGACGGTCTTGATAAATACCACATGACTAAAGGAATAATTTCCATTGCTAAATACTTCACGCTTATGACTAAATGCATATCTGATTTAACGAAGCTTACCCGTTGTCATACATTAACAATTGTTTCATCACCTTATGCATTTATATTCTGTCGCGTGTTAAGCCAGTATAAAATCTACTGGGCACATAATTTGTAATTAAGAATACGAAAATTGGCAATGCTTCAGATCCGAGATGTGTCGCAAAGGTACTTGTACTAACGTTCAAATAATGATTATCATGTATCCATAAAAATTATTTTAACTTATGTACTATACGACACAGGTAAGTCTAATTACAAAAGTGAAGTCTCGTAAAAAAAAAAGAAAAAAAAAAAGAGTCCAGAATTTCATCCCATGCATTCCTTCCCTTCAAAACCTCGAATGATTAAACACGACTCGATAATTAACCTATCATCTTGTAACTTAATTGATGGGTTAAAAACACGAAAGAATGAAAGAATTCTTGTGTCTAGTCACGTAAGCTGGGCTTATCTACCCAATTAATGCGAGGTTAGAAAAGTAATTCGGGCGGAAGAATATATTCAAGTAGGAAACACCAAGACACTCCAGAATGCTAATTTTATTTCGGATTGCACTGGGTAGGAGTTAAGGCCAACGAAATATCTTCGAAGAGATCCTATAACGCGATAAACTGAATTGGTGATGCGTACACACACACACACACACATCTATATATATATATATATATATATATATATATATATATATATATATAATATTTAGATTTCTGTCTGTTTCATCGAGTAGTGCTGTAGTGGCAAATTTTGAGGACAGTCTCAATATTAACTAAGACCATTTATCCCTGTAATGACCCCGGTGGGGTCGTTAGACTGCGGTCGTCACAAGCAACTTTGCGTCGCGTTGCGACCAATTCTGTATCAACAACTCAACTAAGAAAAGGGGTTCAACTCTCAAAAAAGACACTCTAGTTATACATATTTACAATTTATTTACACATATATTTACACGCACATTATTTAGCATCATGCTGAATTGGTAATATTATTCAAATAAAGTACACAGGCCTGCGAAATTGAAGTTTTTGAAAAATACAAGAGAAGTTTTCCCTGAGTTTTATGTTATTTGATGTGCTGATTTCGAAAATGACCTCCATTTTATTCCATCACGTCAGGATTTTTTGTAAAATTGATATCGATATTTTTGCTAAAATCCTATTTGGAAAGGAATTTTCTCAACAATTTTGCATGTACTATCTAGCAACAGTGGTTTTTATTCATTTAAATCTATGTAAAATAACCGATTCTTGGTGAGGCAAATTGATTTTTCAGCAATCGATTATTTTTTATAGGTTTAAATGCATGAAAATCACTGTTGCCAGATCGCACGAACCACCTCTGATCGAGAGAAAAACAAAGTTCCCTTGAGTTTAAACTTTTTGTATCAAATTATGTGGAAGTTTCTAGAAGAAAATCACCAACGTACTATTTTAATTCATTTTTATAAAGTTACCTTGCATAAAATAGACGATTGACCCAGAGGAGCAAATATTATGTATGTGTACATGAAAGTTTGAAAAAATTTTAATCTGAGCAAAAAAAAATATATATATATATATAAATAAATAAATAAATAAATAAATAAATAATAATTGATATTTGCGCTCCATATCTTTGATGTCTTGGTGGAACTTTTCACCCTGTTTTTTGCTGACTGATCCTAAATTTTCGGAGGAAAAGTCCCCATGTGAGTGAAGGAAATGTTTTTTGACACTCATGGAGCAACCCAACGCTTGAAAATTTTCCAGCATATTCATAACAATTTCTTTATAATCAGGATCCTTGTAATTACCCAGAAATTTTCCAGGTTCAAGATTTTGTCTTTTCGGCCATTCGCCTTGTTGACCAAGAAGCATGGAGATACTTTCAAATCACCGCAAATGGTCCAACCGTGGTGGGCATATTTTATTTTGTTGAGGACGAGAGCCAGGTTTCCATAGAGTTCTTTTAAATGAACCTAGTGTCCAACTGGTACAAAGGCATACTGGCTTCCGTGATGAAGGACAGCTTTAAGGTTCCTTTGCAATGAATCTATAAACAGCCTCCATTCATCTTTATCTTAGACTAGCTGAAAACCCGCACTTCACTACGGAGTACATTCAAATTAAATACAACGGTCAATGTATGCAATTAATGCTAAAAAAAAAATATATATATATATATGTATATATATTTATAATAAATGCGACGATCGATATACACAATTGATGTAAAATATATATATACATATATATATATATATATATATATATATATATATATATATATATATATATATATATATATATATATATATATATAATCGTAAGGGATAATTATTTTTTTTTTTATAATATCCAATCGTCTGCTGCGTTAGAAAGGAAAAGAATATATTTTTTGTCTATTTAGTTGTTAGGCACGTGACGATAAATTTATTTAAAGTACCAGAAAAAGAAATCACGTGATCATCATTTAATAAATTAAATTCTAAAAATGAATCTTTAAAAATTCACCAAAAATCAGAAAATCGAGGTAAAGGTTCGAAAAATATTTCATTTAAAAGGAATTTTTATGATCTTTCTCGTGATATAAAGTGATAAATTTTATAACCCTCAAATTATTATTTGAAATGCAAACTTAAATAAAGTTACAAAAACAGCTTAAAAATTTAATTTAAAAAATCTAAGAAGAATTTTTCAAAAATATTTCTTAGTGCACCCTACACCATAAGAAGAATTGCCATGCAAAATTTCAGCCCTTTAAGTGCAGCGGTTTGGTCTGTGCGTTGTATGTCAGTGAGTCAGTTACGGAACTGTTTTATATATATATATATATAATATTAAATTTGCTCGTGAATCCTGGAACATCAGCTCAATAGACCAGGTTCTCCTCTTCCTCAAAGTACTTAACAAATTCCTTTTCTCGATTCCTGTACCAACAAAAAGAGGTTCCTTTGGCCAATAAGATTTTTCTTTCAATCTGGAGCCCCACAATACAGCTGCCTCTTTCGAAAGGCTCAGATCTCTAGTCAGATCATTAAGTTCAACCTGGGAGAAAGGTAAAGAGCCTCCCAAGTTCTGGAGGTCCTCGCCTCCAGAGGGCTTATATTCGGTAGCGGAGCTTTGAACTTCTGGATGTTCTGTCGGAGTCTGACTTTAGCCAGGTGGCTCCTCAATTTTGACCCAGAACCCCCAGGGATGATACTTGGGGGATTAATTATACCCTCTCCCACCCTCTCTGACCTCATAGACGGATTTTCATGTGTACGGATTTAACGTGTCCTTATCCGGCCTATGTATGGGGGTATTTGATAGCGCTTGTAGGGTTTCGAACAGAGCACCCTCCATCCGAAACCCAAAGCGGTATCACTAGACTAGCACGGATACTCATTCTAAAGTAATTAGATATAGCCACATCTTCATAAAATAGACTTTTTAGGCTGTTTGTCCATTTTAAAAAATGATGACAATATCCGTAACTTCGGTAAGAAATTTCACGGTAGTTAGTTTTCAGAATTAGTTGAAAAAGAAAAATTTTAAAATTTCAAATCGATTCACTATTTTTTGTCGGGGCTCACTGGGATTCAAACTAAGCAGTCCGATGCACAAAGCGATACTTTAAGTTGTTTCTGCCCCAGTATCGACTCTACGCTTATCGATTTGTTCATTTTGAATAGATTTCTGAATGCACAAAACAGAATGGTATACAATACCTTTAAAATGTTTGTCATAATAGTTGAATAGTTTAGGTTTGTAGATTTTTCTCTTATCTTATCTGTTTCATTTTTTGAACAACATTGCCACAATGCAATTCTAGAATGATGGATGGCGTAGATTGTAACTATAATGTGAAAATCAGGTAATACATTTTCAAAAAGGTGAAAAATGTTCATAAATAGCTTTGAATCTATTTTTCCCTCTGCGTTGCGAGCACAAATTAAAGGAAATGCCACCTTCAATTTTTTTAAAAGAACTAATCTTCTCTTTTAAATCGCTCACGCAAGAGAAGTACTTTTGCAATGTTGTTAATTTTATCATCTATAAGGATAAAGTCATTAAAAATACCGTTAAAAAACAGCGATTTACATTAGTTTTCTAACTTTTCTAAGAAAAAACCAGTAATCAGTATCGGAAAATATTAAGATGTTTCTATTATCTTCTGTTAATGATGACAGAATGAAAGTCAAATATCTTCCAATGAAATGAAAAGGCAGTACTTATTTAATGGGCAATAAAGGTCAAGAATATTTGTTTCTCCATGCATGTAAATATAATGAGGCACACATTCTTTGAAATCACATGATGTAATTGTTGTGAAGTTGCAATGAGACTCCCGGAATCAAAATGGTACGTAAACAACATAGAACATGATTAACTGGATATGAACAAAAAAGATTCAATGAAGTATTATCGTTGTTGGAATTACTCAAATTTGTTTGGATTGGATGAGATATTTTTTATAATTTTCATGTATTCAGACCAGGGATCCCATCGAAAAAAATGTAATAATCTCAGATTGCATTTATAAAACTATCCAGATTTTGAAAATACATAAATTTTATTTAAATTGTTAAAAAATACTAAGATAATGCACACCACATTTTCTATGATTACTTGAAGTTAAATAAAGATTTTTTTAAAATTTAATTGCCAGATTTAATCCATGTTATCATTCACCGCCAAAAATTTTTTTGAAGATCTCTTCCTTTTATTTTTTTATGTGTTCTTTGAGTCGTCTATAAAAAGCACCTTCTATTATGTCTTTCACTGGTTCACTGGTTTCACTTGTTAGTTTAAGTATTCAGGTATGACAATTGTGATGGCATCTTATTTAATGCCTGGTTTGCCATCGTATGATCTTTTACATTTTCAGTTTGAGAGAATTCATGTCTTTCATTTTGATTCTTTTTTTTAACCATTGCTGAGGCACTTGTCATGAATACATTAACCTATAATACTCCGCAGTTTTGCTGGCCATTTTATTATGGGGGCACCATATAGGCGGACCAGCATTACCCCCTATGAAGGGATGACACAAACGGAGACATTTTAGTGCCACGACGCCAGGATTCGATCCGAATATCGTTTTGATTCTATTTGTTTTTGAAACAACTCTCTTTACGCCCGCGGCATTTGGTTCAGATCCTATGGGTTCGAGCCCCACTGTTGGCATGGATGTTTGTAGCCATTCGGAATCAGCTTTAAACTGTAGGGTCCCGGTTAAATTAGCCCTCGTGTAACAAAATGTTGACCGTAGCGCTCCAAACCAAACCTCGTTACGCCCGAAGAAGTGTGAGGCAAAATAGTTAAAAGGGTCATGAATTTTTTTGCTATACTTTTAACTTAAAAGGTCAAGCCTATATTTTGAAATGCTTTCAAAAATAACAAAAAAAACATAATCCATACACCCATACGGACATCGAAAAACCAAGGCCCGGAAGCCCTGGCTAAGGCACCGCAACTCATTCCCTTTTTTATGAAAACTACTGAACTCTCACTTAAATCCTCACACCGACAAAGGAGAAAACACGTTTGCTTAATAAACAACGAAAAAAATGACCAGTTGTGGCATTTTCTTTGGGTAGAACCTTTTTGTTTCGGATATTCATTATTCAACCTTCCATTAAACATGCAAGACAAAAAATATAAGATTGAAAATACTTAAGTAGAAAATACTTGAAACATGAAAAAAAAACTTTTATCATACCAGATTTCCTCCTCGGGAACCTTTGAGTACCATCAGTGAAATAGATGGATGCTGCCTAAAAACTTACTCAAAGGGGCCATCTTTATGAAAACCGGAGGTATACAAGTTGTGATGTACAGTTCCAGGCGCCGAAAGAATGCATTAAAGCTAAAATATACAATCAATAGAGAGACTAAAAAAGATCACCGGAAGCAATAATGACTTCCGACTGGCTTTGTGGGATCTTAGTTACAGCAAGCGGAAGTGATCTGGTGAAAGAAACATAGCTAATTATTTTAAAGGCGAAAACAAATAAATACTAGAGAAGATGTTCAATTCCTAGGATTAAAGTGTGTTTCATGGCAGTTATAAAAACAATTTTCTAAGTCAGTGCGATGTATCAATTGGTATAAATATAATTATTTTTATCAAAATTATGCAAACACGGTAAATTTGTAGTCTGTTACGGTCCTTTATTAAAAGGTATAAACAAGTTTAAATATTTTTTTCACTTAACGAACATCATAATCATATGAATATAAAGCTAACAAAAAGCTTTAAATGAATTGAAGGGAAGTTAAAGAATTGTTTAACATAGAGCGAGAAATGTACGATATAAGATATATAATTTTAATGACAATGTAGTTGTTTCTGTTGTTTTTAATCTCTGGCATGGTTTAAATTATTTTCAAGAGAGTTTATATTGAGTATAAAATACAGACATTGAAAATCTGTGAATCGTATAGAAAATCTATAAATGAGTTCAGTTATGTATACGCTTGCTTCAGTTCTGTGACGCATAGAGCTGAATCTTTCACTGCCGTTTCCTTGTACGAGTCTGACACTTGTTAAAGCTGGCCATTAGGATCCGGCCGTAAGTAAAGTATTTTTGTAACATACATAAAGGGAAATCCTTTCACATAACAGCCGGTCGAATGCCGAATGGCTAGGACACTGGAATTCGGTACCAAAGTCTATGGGTACGAATCCGACTGTTGGCATGGATGTTTGTAGCCATTTGGAATAGGCTTTTTTCATTACTTCCCCGTCTAATTATCCCTAACGTTGAGAGAGAAGACCATAGCGCTCAAAATCAAATCAAACCTTTAACTTGAAGTTTTTGATATTTCTCTTATAGATTTTGTAGATTCAACTGTCACGTTCATAAATATGATTCCTTCTAATGTCCATATTAGGGAAATTCATTACAAGTTTCCTCAAGGTACATTTCATGTCGTATACGCTTCAGAAAACCTAGCAGAAAATAGAAGCAGCAGTTTGAATCGAAGTTGTACGACTTCAACATCGTAATTATAAGTAATTTATAAATAACTGTGCAAAAAAGGAAAGAATTTTTAGAATAAAAATTTCTTTTCTGCATAAAAGATAATTAAATATCACGAAATAGCTGAATCAATTTCTGCACTTGTGAATTCTGACAAATTCGAACTCTACAATGCAAAAGTTATTCACCATACAAAAACTGCATCTGGATTAGATTTTCTAGGAAGCTTTTCTACCTGTTTTAATCCCCCAGTTTTAGTGATTAACATGTCTACTTGCTCTTAACAGCTACCATATAAAATAATTGGGCTTGAATGCGTCACTTATTATAACCACATTTGCTAATATCGCATTTTCCTGATTTCTTCTAATTATTTGACTATATTCCTGTATCTCTCAATTCTACTCTATATTTCCTTCGACTCTTTAGTTTATTCCCGCTTAATCACCTTATCCTGCTTTATTTCATTATTTCATTTACAGGAACAAGCTTTTGGGCTTCTGATCATAAATATCAGTCACTCTTACCTGTAACAGAAGAATATCTTTCTAAGTCCGTCTATCCCCAGCTCATACGAAGATCTGAGAAGTTCTGCTGTTTCATCTATTAATACGAACAATTTAATGATCGTCACATTTGGGAATTTTCCACAAGACAATCAGAACTGATGCTCCTAGGCCTGATAATAAACTATATTAAGTGGTTAAAAAATAGTTCCCCTCCTGAATTTTAACTTGGATTGTAAAAAGATGTGCCTTCGCGCTCCTGTTTGTTTTTTCCAAGGGGAACTCGGAAAATGCATACAACTCACCGATGTACGTATAATTTTCCCTGGCGCAAGTATACAACTCACCATATATATATATATGTGTGTTTGTGTGTATGTTTAGTGTATGTACACCGAAGAGTAGTATCATCACAATTCATTAAATGTACTCGTAATTTTGATATCCTGCCATATCTAACACAGACCATACTCGTTTTTCCTGCTAACAATTAAATAGTTTTCCCGTGAATCATATATACAGTGGACGCTCGTTAATTCGAACTCGAAGGTTCTCAGAAAAAAGTTCGAATTATCCGATGTTAAGAGAAAATATATAACTTTAAATGCGTATCACTGAAGAAGAAACTCTCCTAGTATGTATAACCCCAGAAAATATATTATACCATGTTATCTAAAGTTAAACATATTAAAAAGCAATACAGACTTACATTAATCATAAAATGAAGCAGAAGATATGCAGTAGAAAGTAAACTTTTATTAAAATTAGGAATTACACTTTGGGGAAAAACTGTAAAAGGAATGTTTGGTTCAGTTTATGATGCCTACATTGTTCAGCCAACTTCTCAATTTGAAGTAAATTTCAATTCATTTTCAGAGGAAGGTTCCATCTGAATAAATGCTTTCAGAGTTTTAATAGAGTTCATTTGGCTTTGTACATTATGGCCGCATTAAAAATATCTTTCGGCAGGTAAGTAGAGAAAAGCCCTGGCAGTTTCCTACCGAAATTAGTGCATACGTTTTCGTTTACATCAGAGCTTTGGCCACATACAGTTTGATAAGAAATATTTTGCCTTGACTTAAATTGAGAAAGCCATCCATCACTGCATTTAAAATCTTCAATACCCATTCGACTTGCCAATTCATCAGCTTTCGTCAGCACTAGGGATCCATTTATCGGAAAATTTCGAGATCTAACATCCTGGGACCATAGCAGTAGAGCTTTTTCTAGAACTTCTTGGGACGCATTTCCCATGCGTTTCCTTCCTCTAGCAAATTTTGATTTTTCCCATGAATCTAAAATTGACTCCTTGTTTTTCAAATTAGTTGACATGGCATTTTTTTAAATTCCATAATCAGCTGCTAACTTTGTTTTACATTCGCCATTCTCTACTTTCTTTAAAATTTCTACCTTTGTCTCCAAAGTTAGGGTTTTGTACTTTCCACGAGTAGACATCCTGAATTTTTACACGTTCACACCACACAATGAGGAAGAAAAACTAGACCACATTAACTTGTCTGCACTGCAGTTATAACTGACGCAGCTCCCTAGAATCTGTGGTAAAGACTAGTTTTTCTGAAATTCTAAGAAAATCGATCCAAACAAAGGAAAATTGCTTTTTCCGTTTATCACTAATAAGAAGGACAATAGCTACTAACGTTTAGCGGACATGCAATAGTCTGGGAATGCAGGCATGTGCCTCTTTACACAGAAAAGAAATTTTGACACACAAAATAATAAATACAGTGTGTATTTTCTCCATTAAACGAGGAAAAAGAATTTTTATTTTGTCAAATTTTTAGTTCGAATTAACCGAAGTGATAAAAATTTAGTTCGAATTAATGAGATATTTTTAACATTAACTCCAATACAAGTTTTTTGGGGCCTTTGGATTAGTTCGAATTAACCGAAAGTTCGAATTAACCGAGTTCGAATTAACGAGCTTCCACTGTATTATTTCTAGAGGGTGTTTTTTTGTGACGATCTTATTTTCTCCCTACATATTTAACCAAAATCGATAAATAGGGTATCATTTTAAAGTTTAAGTTCGCCGCTTCTGACGAATTGTTAATTTAGAATGCCACATTGTATTGTTTGTTTAAAAATCGAAGTTATAAATTGACTTTTGGCCCTAGAGTTATTTTCTCAGATTCATCGATGCGACATGGTCACATATTTCGTACAAAGAGGGTTTGTAATGTAAATATCACATTTTCCCCGAGTTTATGTCATACTTAACTTTTGATATTGTCTACAAATGTGTTTCGACGTGTAGATATCTCATGTTCTCCTATTTTGTGTTATGCTTCACCCTGATATTGTGTCAAAATATGTTTTGTAATCAGTTTTGTATTATTCTTACGCACCATTGATATACGACAAATAAACAATGGCTACAAATGTACCTGTTCTTTCATCCTACTATGAAGGAACAACCTCGGTATAAAATGAATCGTATTTTATTCGCATGCGAAATTGTAGCACGAGCAACCTAGTAGATAATATAATACTCTTATGCTAAAGTTGCATCAGTTTAAAAACAGAAAATTCCAAATACAGCTGTGTTTAATTTTTTTTATTTCTCTTGGAACGGAAATGAGCTAATAACTCCAAATTACAGCATTTTTTTTTAAAGTTGTGTTAAATCATTTCATTCAACTTTCAGGAAATTTGAATAAAAAATAGGAAGACTGGTGATAGCCGAAGGACACTCGCTATAAAGCAGATATTTAGGAATGAATACAGAAATATATTAAAGCCCAATTCTCTTCTAGATTGCCTCAGATGGATCAATTGCTTTTCAGCTATTCAGAGAAAGAAAAAAAATAAATGAAGCAGATATTAAGCTCTTTCATTTCCTCCTGTCTCCTTACAACTAAATCAATGACTTTATTTCTTTGTTTGACTTTCCCCGTGAGGTATTTGCGCGATACACTCATTGTTTTTAGTGATTAACTAGTGTATACAAGAATGGTTAACGAGTAAAAATGTCGAACTCAGAAATCGCAGAGAGTGCATTTCAAAGAGATTTCTTAACTAATGATCATATCACTAACAAAAAGATTTGCCATGTACTCTTTCAAAGAAGTAATATATGGTAGACATTTCTGAGTGTTACATAATATATACATATATATATATATATATATATATATATATATATATATATATATTTATATATATATATATATATATACCCAACAAACACAAGACTGACGGCAACTTGACGGGCCGGTGCTGGAGGGGCCGGTAGAACGATAGGCTCGGGGAAAATCATCCGTACCGTTGCCGGGTGATTTTCGAATCTCCGACGGGGGATCTCGTAGAGTGTACCCTTTTGAGGGCCGGTGATGGTTGGAAGGGAATCGACCCGAAACCGCTTTTCCTCTAGAGTCCCGGAACTGGACCTCCGATTCGTAACCACAAGTAACATAAATCTGCATCAGAATTGTGGATTTGAAAGGGAAGGCGAAGATTAAATTAAACAGACTTTTCATAAATATTTATTTCACTTTTGTGAAACTTCTTTTGCACGAAAAATTCACATAATTTTCCTTGTATGAAAAGATTGTATTATATCAGAAGTATACGGCTGACATAATATAATCTTTCGGTTATACTATGTGACATATGCATAATATATATCATCTATATATTTAATTTGCTAAGCCGACATTTTGGGCAGTCCGTGAGAGAAAACTACTGCATCAATTTACTTCATTTTGGTCTTAAACGAAAGATTGTAATCTGTAGATTTGTTAAATTTGGTTTTTGTGACAGCAATTTCTATTAATTTGCGATAATGTACAATTTACAATTGGTTTTTACGCATGCTCAGTGGCATGTTTAAATCTGTCTTTAGAAACTCACTGTTTCCGTTCATGCTCAGTGACATGTTTTAATGATAAACACGTTTATTCCGAGAAGTCTCTCTAGATCTATCTCTGCCTTATTTATTTTTATGATAATTATATTTGTGAAATACAACAGTAAACCTCATGGAAATTATTTATTTCATGCCGTTTAATTAGCGATAATTTACAATTTAAAAAAATTGCTTTCTGCACATGCTCAGTGACATTTTTAAATCTGTCTTTAGATACTCACTAAGCACGAAGCCGCTTAATCACAATTTGTTTCTGCGCATTATTATGATTTTCAACATTTGACAATGATGTGTTGAATATAATTTGTGTATTAGTACATTCATTTACTATCTAGCCGTCATGTTTTGACTGACATCAACTATTGTTAGATTATATTAATTTATTTTTGGCTTTTATATAGAAATGAAATAAACATCCACTTACAAATGGATAATTTTTTTGATCAAGAGTTTATGCACAAGAGAGCAAAGAGTAGTACCTGCCGAAATTTGTTTTTCATTTTGATTAAGACGGACTTTTCGACAGACTCTCTTGAATGCCAAAGCGGGTATCTATCGGGTGCTTCATTTTAAACTCAGTTTCTCTGCGACTTACCTGGCAACCCTACCAGCAGTTGCATTGTGCCAATATCAATTTCGTTAGGCGCTACATTTCGTTTTTTTGGTAGACCGCTGGGTTCCACTTATTTGGACTTCACATTTTCGGTGATGGTATGATAATTATTTCATGATTTAAATATTTCGTGACGCTGGAATTGGAGCCATTTTTCTTATAGAAACATGACCATTTTAGCTTATTTTCGGCACTTTTTTTTTTGGGGGGGGGGGGGGAAGTAAATTGAGTTTGTAATGAATAACATGACCGTTTTTATTTATCAGAAGATAGATATATTCATAGCATAAAGTAAAATACTTCGAGTGACAGTTCTCTTTTATATGAAATTCCGTCCGAATGCATTTCAATAAATGTTTAACAGATTAAACACTAAAAACATATCATACATTTTTAAACCTCTGTACAGTCATAATATTGTTATTAAAATATTGAGGTACATTGAATTTTATTCGTCATTTTTACAGTATTTATTCGCATACTTTATAGCTAGTGATGTATAGAACAATAAAGAATGAATCTAGGAAATGAAATAAAAATAATTGATGACTGAAAATAAATTTCATATAGCAGACCAACGTATATGTAAATGTAGGCACAAATACTTTATAAGTTTTAACACCCATTGATATGAACTGTATTCATATTTTTCGAATATGCTTCATAAAAACAAACTCCATCTCATCAGAGATAAAATTAGAAAGTGTGTGTTTGTATGTATGTAAATGTTTACAGTAATGTAGTAGCTTTTAATGTGCTAGTAAATACAGGGCAGTTTCTAGGGTAGCTGCCATACGTGTGCGAGAATAATTTCCCCCCCCCTCATACCGTATGGATTAATTGAAATTTCTCTGAAATATTTTTACCTTAAATGAAACAACGAATTACAGAAAATATTATAAATTCAGTTTATTTTTTAATTTTATAACCTAACATAATAATTATTAATATATTGATATAACAACTAAATGAATACGTTATATTAAATACATACAACACATATCTATTAATACATATACTTAATAAGTCAGTCAAAAAGATAATCTTTGCTTTCCTTGCTTTTTTTAATGCAAATTCTGTTATAATATCTGATCATCTATATCTTCCGAAATGTCCTTTTCGATGCTAATAATAGATAAGTCTGAAAGCCTTTCCTGTCCCATTGTAGATCTCAAATAATTTTTTATTATTTTAAGTTTTGAAAAGCTTTTTTCCCCGCTAGCCACAGTCACAGGCAATGTTAATAAAATTCCTATGGTAATCACTAAATTTGGAAACAGATAGATGAGGTTGTTTGTAAATATGTATTGAATCCCATTTAACGCGTTCATTTCAAGGGAAATATAGAGGGCAACGTTGTCAGTTTCATCGCATAAATCTTCAGATATAATATATTTTTCCTTTTTAAATGGATCATGTAACATACTTTCCACATATTTACATTTTGCAGACCTATTTGATGTATCTGTTTCAAGGAAATCTGATATTGAAATAAATCCCCAAAAAATGCTCCCTAATTTCTATTTGCTTTGATTTATTATTTAATAGAACAAATCTTACTACAACAGTAAGTCGGTCTTGGTTGCTTACATCAGGGGTGGAATCTAAAAGAATAGAATACTATTTACAAAATTTTAAGAGTGATATTATTTCATGTCTTATTTTTTGTTCCAAAAGGGAAATAGTTCATTTTGAATATGAACACCTACAGTGGCTCCAAAATGTGTTCGTACACTTACGATTTTCAATGAAATTGGGATCTATCCATTAATTAAAATGAATATTACAGAATGGGCATTTAATAACAAGATTTATAATCTATTCTTAACAAAACTATATGATATATTTTGAAAACATAGTAAAACTTTATTTTTAAGACACCAATAATCAAAAAGTAACAAAAACATTATCTCACAAAAGTCATCGTGCACTGAAATATTTTCGGATAAATTCATAACTAAAATTATCGCCTGGCGCTTTATTTTTATTTTTGAATTATGGTGGCATTCAAAATATCGTTTGGCTTTAATTTTTGCTTGCCTATTCCGTAATATTCTATTTATTATTTAAAAATGGCTCGAAAAGAAACAACAAACAGCATTGATCGAAAATTGATTATTTTTCATCATAGTTGTGGTAAATCAGTTCGGAATATTGCTAAATTACTTAATTTATCCCATTATACAGTGCAGTATGTGATAAAACGCTTTAAAGAAGAAAATCGGATCAAAATAAAGATAAGAAAAGGTCGTCCGGCGAAGTTAACAAAACGTGATCAGAGATTTATAATAAGAAAATTTGTGAAAAATCTACGTTTGAGTGCTGTAAAACTTTCTGCAGAATTTAATGAAACATTTTCTACTTCAATTTCACCTGAAACTGTTCGACGAGTTCTCAGAGCATTTTTTTGTGACTGAGAAAAATAGAAAGCTCAGGCTTTCCTTCGCACTATCAATGATTAATAAGCCCCAAACCTATTGGAATAATGTCTTATTTGCCGATGAAAGCAAGTTTAACATTTTTGGTTCCGATGGACGTATAATTCTATGGAGAAGAAAAAATGAGGAACTTAATCCTAAGAGCTTAGTAGGAACAGTTAAGCATGGCGGTGGAGGTATCCTTGTGTCGGAGTGCATGTCAACATCAGGACTAGGTAATTTTGTATTTATTGATGGCATAATGGATCATGCTGTTTATATAAATATTTTAAGAGACAATTTAAAATTATCAGCCTAAAATTTGGGTAGTTGAATTTATTTTTTTTTTTTTTATCAAGAAAACGATCCTAAGCCCACGACTCTCAACGTTCGCCTCTGGTGTCTCTATAATTGTTCACAAGTTTTGAAAACACCACCTCAATCGCCAGACTCAATAGAACATTTTTGGAGAGAACTGGAGGTTCGAGTACGAAAACACGACATTTTTAAAAGAAATAGCGAACTAAAAACAATTATGATGGAAGAATGGATGAACATTGATGCGGAAATTACAAAGAACTAGTGCAATCTATTCCCAGACATTTAAAAGCTGTTGTTGATGCTAAAGGATATCCTACTAAATATTAATTTAACGAAAAATTAGAATATTTACTTATAAGTAGAGATTTTTTACAAGTGTTCGATGACTGTTGTGGGATAAAGTTTTTGTTACTTTTTGATTACTGGTTTCTTAAAAATAAAGTCTTACTATGTTTTTAAAATATTTCATGTAGTTTTGTTAAGAATTGATTATAGATCTTATTGTTAAATACGCATTCTGAAATATTCATTTTAATTAATGGATAGACCCCTATTTCATTGAAAATCGTAAGTGTACGAACACTTTTGGGAGCCAATGTAAATAATGAGGCATATTTGATGGATTTCTGCTGATTCTAGTGAGGTGCTCTGATATGTTAATGAAAAAATATCATCAAGTTTCCTTACCTGTGAAATATTTTTATTGGGCAGCAATCACAAAATCCAGCACAGAAATTAGAGACAAAAAGCTTTGTTTTTCAGTTGTTGAGGTGGACACGTTCAAAATTAATATAGTGCAAATTATCCCGGGGCGTGGTTTATAGGTTCAGGGCATAAAATAGTATTTTCCTGCAACCTGGCAAAAACCGCCCGCACCGACGCTATTTGATGGGTTAAAACGTGTTAAAACAAAAACGAAAAATGTATTTCCCAACTGGTTGCTACGTGGAGTAGCGTTTTCAAAACCAATGTGATTTTGTTTATTTCCAGTTACACTTGTAAAATTCATTTTTAACTCTAAGTAGTTATCTAGCATAATGATAATATTTTTATAATCATTATTTTACTAATAAATTAGTTTTAATTTTTTTAACCGCGCAGCTGACTTGCCGTCCCCCCCTCTCTTGACTTTCTACTCTCTTGGCATTGGGGTAGTGATATTCCTTTGTCCTCCCTTCGTGGACACTCGTAGCAGGTGTCAAGTAGTAGAAGGGACCATTTTTTGAGAAAGAGTGGAGGGTAATTCTAAAAATAGACGGGAATGCTCTTTGGGAAGTCGCCAATCTGTATACAGGACGTATAAAAATTGGCGGTTTTGTGTTGGCGAAACTTTGGAGCACGCTATTTATGCCAATTACATTCCGACACAGTTAATGTCTTCAGTTCTGTACATGGTTGAACATTTGCTATCTCTCCGATGCTCGACTGTGTGAGATTTTCTTTATTTCCAACATTTTTTTAATATACCGTCATTGGACAATGACCGAGAGGTATGTTTATATTTTGTACTTGTTATTTTAAGTAAACTTCGTAAATTTTCTCGAGATAAGAAAATAATATTTTCCACAGAGGAAATTTATTTCATTCTTTTCAAAGTTAAAAGTGAGGTGTAATATATATTTGTAAATCACGAATTACCCGATTATATAATCTTAATTTAAATAATTTATTTGAAAATGACTTAAAATTAAAATTGAATGTAGTTCAACATTTTATAAATTTTGTTCAGTCCTTTTTTCAGTCTTATCGTATTCAGCAATATAAGACTGTAGGATGACAGAATATTATTATTTTTTATCACCAAAGAATAAACTTGTCAAGATGTATTTGAAGATGTCTCAAAACAAAATATTTCTTGAACAGCTAAGCTTTAACAATGAACCATTCTTTGATATGCAAAACTATGAAATTTTTTCACTTGTCAACTACTAAAAAAGGACTGAACAAAATTTATAAAACATTGAACTACATTCAATTTTAATTTTAAACCATTTTGAAATAAATTATAAAAATTAAGATTATATAATCGGGTAATTCCTGGTTTTCAAATATATATTACACCTCACTTTTAACTTTGAGAAGAATGAAATAAATTTCCTCTATGGAAAATATTATAATTTTCTTATCTCGAGAACATTTACGAACTTTAATTAAAATAACATGTACAAAATATAATTTTAAGTTATTATTCTGAACAAAAATTTTAGGTTTTAGCAGAGATTAATATTTACATTTACCTGAAAATACACGAGAAAAAGAGAAAAGTTAAAAATATTAATACTAGTTATACATGGAGAGCCAGAAAAATAAAAGAAATAATGTGTAAGGGTAGATATCAGATGTTATATATATATCAAGTATTATATATATAGCATCTGATATCTACAGATATATATCAGATATATATCATTTGATGTATATCAAATGTTATCATAAACACTGTTATCATAAGTACTATCGAATTTATGACGAACTACTACAAATTGACAACTACGAAGATTTGTCTTTTTGGTTTATTGTAACGGTAAAAAAACTTATGTAAAAAATAAATAGAAAAATGTTTCCCCAGATAGAGATTTCAACGGTGGGTTACATGACCCCTTTTTACGAGGGCGAGGAGCGAACTGAGAAGCGAAAACTTCTCCCTCTCTACGGGCGTCGCAGCACCCCCTCGATACAATTCCTCGATACATACACCCCTCAATACAAGTACTGTTATCATAAAAAATCTCATTAATAAAAATAAAAAGCATGTGAAAGGAAGGGGTCTAAGAAAACCTTAGAAAATCTGTCGGAATTCCAATTATGGCCCAGTACTGGAAAGTAACCCTGATCGATGGCGCTTTTATGGTTTCGAGACACGAATTATTGCTCCCGCAACCGGCCCGTCACCCTCCGGCAATGGTGCGGCTTTATGTCTGCATCGACGGGTACCTTGCGGTTGTATCACGGTTCGCAGTCGGATGCACGATAGCTTCATTGTTAGCGGAAGCGGCCCAGCACTCATCGGGGAACTCGCGGGCGAGAGGACAAGCGCGTGACGGATCCGATACTGACCTAATGCGCCGGCCCGGCAGTGGAGAAATCGGCTGGCCGGAATCATCCGGCCCCGGCCCGATGCCTCTGTGTTTGTTGGGTATATATATATATATATATATATATATATATATATATATATATATAGGTAGGGGTTTAAATATTTTAATTTTTGAATTCAGAAATTCGCGTGCAAAATTGTCAGAGAGAACGTATTTTATTTTCTTGTCTTACAAGGTACTAAAAAACTTCAAGAATGAAATAACCACAAAATCCTATTTTGACGATGATTGCATCACCAAAGACATTAATTTTATGATGAACTTGTCAATGTATTTTGAATAAATTTATCTCCGCATGACAATCTTCAGTGATTCACTTTTAAAAAAGGATTCATATAAAATTCCCCTGGAAGCTATCTATATTAAATTTTCTACCTCAATTCTTTGTTCCTTTTTCACTCTACTGGTTTTAGAATTTTTGATTGAGAGGGAAAAAAATTCAAAAAATATTTTCCAGGAAGGAAAAATTACTACGAATAATTTTTTAAAAATCTTATCTTAATATATTTTTAAATAAAACTTTTAATTAATCCTGAATTAATTTTTTAAACCTTTTCTGTGAACAAAAGAAATAAAAATTATAAATATAGAAGTCTAGTATCATATAATGCTCTTAAAAGTTTTGGATATTCTTTTCCAGATTACGAATTCCTTCAAAGATTTATATGCATAATAATATTTATACAAACACACATGTGAAGGAAAAAAAATCGTTGCAAAATACGTCTAATAAGCTATTAAAACTTGAAGTCTCAAATTCTAGCTAAAATGACAGTACTGCCATGTTATAAGCGTCTGATTAATTAAAAAAATTTCTTTGGTTCTTCGAAAAAATAAACACTTTTAATGTAAATTAATTTTTTATTAAATTAAACTTTTTAAAGGGTATGGCAAATGCCTTATCGGTCATAGGTACTGGTCTCCTACTTTAAATTTCCTACACAAAATGAAACTGAAAAATATTTTGTAAATTTAGATGGGGTTTATAAAAACAAAAATTGCAACTATGCAATACTGGTAAGTCTACAATTCAACATCAGCTTCTATAATCATAAAGGATGGGAACTTAGAAAGCCTTTATCATATGTAGATATTGAATATTTTATTGAATTCTTCTAATGTAACTGTGTTTTTAAAGGATGTTTTACTTATTACTTATATTTAGACACTGTCTTTGGCTATAACGGGGACTAATGAATGAGTAACATTCTGGATGTAAAAACACTACTACAGTAAACACTGTACCAAAAATTGACTCTTAAGACTTTTGGCATAGAATATTTTCTTGAAAATATTTGAATTGCCATAGAATATTTTCTTGAAAATTTAAGGAAATCGTACTTTTGCTTAGTCATATATTTTTTACAAAGATTAAGATCTTAGCAATCCGAACCAGAAATAGATGCCAATTAAAATTGTATACCGTCCATAAATTTTAAGATAAAATGCGACTTGTATCCGTTAGGTGTATCAATTATCTTACTTCTCAAATTAATCATGCGTAGTTTTAGCAAATATTAACTCATCTATAAGCTTAATCATCTAAAAGAGGCCCGAGGTTGCCTCAATTGGATGGTAGATCTATACTGTCCATCCGGCGCCCAGGCCCCCAATAATGAAAAATGTCACCGAACTTGGGAAATCAACCCTCGGCTGCGAGTACAGGAATTGGGTAGCGACCGGTCGACAGTTTGGCAAAGGGCGTATAAGCGAAAGCTGTGGTCGCTGTAATTCTCGAATACTTACTCATCTATAAATTTAACTAAAATTAAATAATTCAACAGAGCAAGACTATTATCAGTAAGAATACATACAAATACAAACAGAAATTGCTCACTTAGGACTCAACGCACCATAAGGCACGATTCTGCAGCACTAACGAAACTAAACCAAAAATCGAGGTAACCGACTGGTCTCGTCATCAGGAGGCCTAACCAAATCAGTTACCTCGAGGGGGAAGTTTCTGAATAGTATTCAGGTCTAACAAAAAGACATCCCATGGCCCCGAGATCCCCATTGAAACAGATAGTCAAATCAAATCAAAGTACACGGACATCTTGCACTTAGGACTCAACGCACCATACATGCAAGTACACTATTCATTTTGTTCCCTTACTCTGTTGAATTATTTAATTTTAGTTAAATATGTCCGTTTTTAATATGAGGATTTGTTGCAACTGTGCAAGCCTTTATTGAAAAGTTAAATTTTTGAACGCTAGGGTAAATTTTTAGTTAATTTGTTCGGCAGTCTATGCCCTCTTTATTAGTTTTAGTTCGTGTAGAATTGTTTAAATTGTTGTACTTACTCATCTATACTCATCTATCCTTATCTATACGCTGAAAGAAATATTTAGCTAATTTTAATTAGATTCGTTCTTTATTGGAAAAATTTACGCAAAGCTTTACGTCAAAAATATTTACACATCGCTTCTCCATCTCCTTGCAGTCTAAAGTTCTCCCCCATTATGAAGATTTTAAAGTTTGCAAAACAAATATGATAAAAAGTTTAATATCCGTTCAGTAGGTAAACTAGTTTGTGGATGCCTTTAAATATGAAAATTTATGCACCGAATGTCTTTTCCAATTGGAGACTTGAGAGTAGCTTAAAAATCGATTCATTATACAACAATCTGAAGAAGACATTACCTATCATCGAACCAGGTATCCGACAGAAAATTCCTGCTTAAGTTTCTGAGACATGCATCGATTTTTCCATTAGTTACTGTGCGCAAGAAAACAAGAAATTTATGCATATAAGTAGGAATGATGAACAAAAGATATAAAGAAAATTTTTTGGACTAAAATAATAAGATATTCTGAATAATTCTTTAGTGAAATTTCAGTTGCACAATAATTAATGCATGTTAAGGCTGTATATACTGCATATAATTCTGAGTTCTATGAATGTGCATAGCAAATATAGGAAATATTGTTCTCATAAAATAAATAAATGATAAAATAAAGAAATTTCCTGTCCGAATAAATCCTTAAAATATTTTTTTCAACAATCTGTTGAAAAAATGTGTCTATTTCTTTGATAAAAATGTAGAAATTTATGTAGAAACATAATGAAATAACAAATTTTGAGTATATATATATATATATATATATATATATATATATATATATATATATATATATATATATATATATATATATATATATATATACATACATATATATATATATTTATATATATATATTTATATATATATATATATATATATATATATATATACATATATATATATACATATATATATATATATATATATATATATACATATATATATATATATATATATATATATATATATATACATATATATATATATATATATATATATATATATATATATATATATATATATATATATATATATATATATATATATATATATATATATATATATATATATATATATATACAGTGTTTTTTTCTGAGGTTAAGATGAGATACGGCTTATACCTATTTTTTAAAGTATTATTTTGGTTTAACTTAACCGAAATTTTAAGAATCAAGTTAAGAATTAACTGTTAATATATAAAAAATTTTTTTTTAAATTGCCAGTTTTTTGTTATGATGTGTGATGCTCTTCAAGATCTTTTTGAGCTAGGTTTGAAGCTACATAAATTTGTATTGTGCGAATTAAATGATTAAACGTCTTGTTCAAATATTTGAAGAGAGACAAATATATCCGGGACCATATTATAGAAAAGCTACCACTTCAGCCAAATGTTTCATCTTCCAGGAGGTTCCCATATAGAATAAAGAAAGAAGGACCCATCAATATATCCTATTTCATTTCATGAAAATCCGAAAATATCTATAGATAAGAGATTACTAGATTATGAAGAAGTTGATTTACCTAAATGTCCCAGAGTGCTAGATCCAAAACTGTGGCCAGACGAATTTCAAATCCATTTAATGTTTGGAGAGACAGAAATAAGGAATTTATCAAGAAGACTTTGTTAGAATGAAAGGGAGATGATAAAGAGTTTCCGAGAATACATGGAGAACAAAATAATTCGAGGATTATTTCAATTAATTCACCATCTCTATATGATTCTTATACCTTCAAGTCAATGTGAAACCCCTTTAAGAACTTTTTTGTTGACTTAAACTACATCGGCAGGTATATTCATCGAAATTCTAGGGCTTCCTCTAGGTCTGTTCAACCCAACAAAATGTATAGAATGTTGTTTGTGGTTTGGATAACATTTAGAAATAGACGCAAATAGCTAAGAAATAACTCGATACATTGAACCACCTGAAGGCATGAGTCAGATTTGAAATTTATTATAAAACTTTTGCATTTCTTAATATTCCCATAATTTTAAAATTTTGTTTATTTTTCCTAATCAATAAATAGAATTAGAATTGAGAGATTTATTTTTCATTTTATCAAATATCTCCAATAAGATCCGAAATGAAAAATATGACCATGAACATCTTACTAAGCCATAAATTTCTTTTGAAATTGTGAACACCGTAATAAAAATACACACCTTTATTTTCGAAAATACAGTATACACACCTATTGTTTTAGAAAAAATAAGCACTATACACACACACATATATATACACATGCAGTATAGAAATGTATATATTTAATATATGTTGGAATTTCTTGAACCTTTTATTAGACCTACATTTGCTGCATTTCTCATCGAATGTAACTGAGAAGCATTTGAATGAGAATATCAAGAAAAGTCTTCAACAAACTTTGAAAACAAGAATTAAAGGAAAATCACCCTTGCAAATTTAACACCCTGTAACAACTAGTGACTTTTGTGACGGTATTTTAACTGTAAATTTTATTGTATAGCAAGACAATATTTAACAGTAAGTTACGAAACTATAAGTAGGACTATAAGTCTCTCTTCGAAGAAGTTTAGAAAACTAATTTAGTTCTAATCCAAGTGTTGGAGGATAGAATGGAAAAAAGAATATCTGATATTTTTTGTTAATCTATGACCCCAGAAAATCTCTCTTTGAATTTCGATACACCGTGTAGTGTATTAACGCTAGGAAATCATCGATTTAAATAAAGGAATTTTATCCTTTTATTGAATGTTAAAATTCCATTGAAATGATTAATTTATTGGATATATTAATGATTAATAAAAATAGAAAATTTAATATTGATATGAGCTATGATTTAAGTATGCTTGAAATAAAAGTAATACAAAAATATTTGCTACGATTTCAAATCTAAATTAATTTTTATAATCCATCCCAGAAAACTGCAGAATGGGAAAATAAGTGAATTAAATTAGAATATACTTTATCATTGTTTAAAAGATCTTTATGTTTGGTTAATTTTGCACAGTATGACATAAATACGAACTTTTATATGTATTTTTATGGATTCGTTTTTAATTTTATGTTGCTCAAAACTATAATGACGTTTGACTCTATACATTGGCGTGTACTTAGTTATACAATCATTATTTTAAGTGCATTTACGAAATTATTTTCCGTTTCAAATTTCATAATAGCTCGTAGCCAGTTCAGTAATGCGCGTATGTTTCTTTAGTTAATTGAATAGGAATTTTAATTGATCTTTTCCACTGCACGGTCCCTATTACCTGTCTTTTGCAGCTGATATTATACTTAACACTATTTAGGGGCAACTATTCACTAATGGAATTGAATTATTCTTCAGTGATTCCACCTCCCATCCAATATCTTGCTTAATCTTTGAGTAACTGAAATGCAGCCATCCTTCTCTTTGACATACAACTAGTCTTGTTCTAAAATAACTAACACGATTATGTGCTATGTTTTTAATACGCTTAAAGAGGTTGCAACTGAACGGTTTTGGAGTGTATTGGCTTAATCCTCAGTTCAAATTGACCTTCCACGTTCTATTTTTGTCTCAAATTTTAGACTGTTTTCTGATCATGAGTTTTTACAACAACACATACATCACACATGTGTAGTTGATTGACCCGTTTGTCCTCTATGTACTGCAAAAAATACCATTAATTTTCTTCTCTTGATAATTTACCACCAAAAATCCCTTATTTATGGCGGACAACTAACTATCGAAGGCTATTTTATATTAGTCTGCATGCAAAGAGATGGTCAAAGAGATAACCTTTCGTGACATAGGAAAAAACAAGGGACTGAAATAAATTTTCTGTTTTTTAAATATATGTTACTTCATTAAATGCTTCTAATCCCTTATGACAGTAAATATTCTTATCAGCACAGAGATAATTTTTTACAACGTAAACCAAGCATATTATCTCAGGGTGGCTGAATTATCATGCGTAATAGCCATTTACTTTCTTTAACGAGCTACCGACAGTTCTTGGGAGCTATTTCTCAAAAGGCTTCATTAATAAACGCAAGGGTAATTTACCTCTAACTTTTCACATATGACCTTTTTGATTTATTCTTGCAACTAACCTCTTATCAATAGTTTAAAATATCCTAACGCGTTCTACTCCACTTTCTGAAACCAGAGTTTGAAAAATCGCCCTCTAATGAACCCCGGCAAAGTAAAATAACAAATTAGCGAGCCAATAAAAGATTTCGTCCAGTCGCTTCAAATGAAAAGCGGCATTTTTCGCTAAAGCGTAACACTCCAAGTATCAAACAAATTTTGCACCGCACAAGTTTGTTTTCTTAAAAAGCTTAAGAACTCGGCTGAAGTTGATTATAGTTAGTCGACTAAGTATCAGGGTCAATGGAGTTTTAAAATCGCTTTAAGCTAAATTATAAGAAAAAAGGATACCGGGATGTATAACCGGCTGCTGAATTTTTAATTCTAACGCTATCAAAGAAGTATAGGGTAAATAAGCGTCGGTAAACGGTAAGTCGCGGTAATTAACAATTATCTGAAAACCGTACAAATCGAAGAAAACTTTCAATTATAAAGTTGTTTCGCAACTCGAATCATATCTAATTATATAAAGGTTAATACAATGAAATAAATTTTTGTGTTTATCGGTTTAAAAAAAAAACTATTCAGAAGATAATTTAAGAGTATTTAAAGCAACAATTTGTAGTATGAGGGGAAATATAGCATACGTTTTACTTTTAAATTAGAGTTTGTAATTAGAGATTTCTATTCAAAATTGGTGAGTATATTTTTAATGAAATTTAAAAACACCTCTCCAAATATTAGATTATACCTTATTTAACACAACTCAAAAAAGGATGTGTTTCTGGAAAATATTTAAGTATTTTTAAGTTTAACATTTTATATATATATATATATATATATATATATATATATATATATATATATATATATATATATATATATATGTATATATATATATATATATATATATATATGTATATATATATATATATATATATATATTTATATATATATATATATATATATATATATATATATATATATATATATATATATATATATATATATATATATATATATATATATATATATATATATATATATTATATATATATATATATATATATATATATATATATATATATATATATATATATATATATATATATATATATTTATATATATATTTATATATATATATATATTTATATTTATATATAAATATAAATATATATATATATATATATGTATGTATGTATGTATGTATGTATATGTATATGTATATCAGAATCTTGAGCTGGGTTTCAGGCGGAACGCACCGAAACGGCGTTCCTATAACGGCGTTCCTCTGGTCTTGTAACTATTTAAAATATTAATATAGCTAGCGTTACAAAGTATATTTTTCTATGAAAAATTACTTAATGAGCAGTTTTATCGAAAATAATTTTTCGCAAATTATTTTACCGATCGTTTTGTTGATGAAACTTTAAAACAGTAAATAATTTCAATTTTTTAGCATTGATTAAACTGAGTTTATACTCAAGTATATTTTTGAAAGATTTTTTACATTTTTAAAGAATTTTTTAAACTTTGTTTAGAAAGATATCTGCGTTTTTATTAATTTCTCTTTGTTAATATATTCTGAATTAAATATACCAACATTAATTTCATTGTAGCCATTTTATCCTAAATTTTTGTTTGCTTTTCAAAAATTATATAACTGATTTTAAATGATCATTTTCTCTGCTATCCTAGAGTCCATACATTTTATCCTTCAAAATTATACACACACACGCTATTACTTAATAAATTCTTCTTAGAAAAGTTTTTCGAAGAGTATTACTGATTACAGTTTCGTGCTGAATAATAAAATCTTTAAATATACCTAGTAAACATATTTAATTTATAATATCTTGATGAAACATGAAACTTCTACGAATGAGATTTAACTCATTACTGTTTCGAAAAACGAAAAAAATTAATACAAAACTCATAAAAGAAATTGACTTCTGGATTGTAGACTTAAGTTGCAAATGGCTATGGTAGCATACTTCTACAACCAATCATTTGAAAATTAACATTTTAAATGCCTTGGAATTTTTATCTGTCCATCTAAAAGTCATTAATCTTGTTTATTTACATAATGTCGAGTTTGAGCTCTTTAATAACAATTGATAATGATCTAAGAAAACTATTCATTCTGAGAAAGTTCAAAATAACTTTTTCATTAAGCAGAATCTTTCAACCAAATTTCATAATTGGAGTACTTTTCTCTCAATAAGGTAATAATAATAATCCCTTTCTAGTTATGTACATATGTATGTATATATATATATATATATATATATATATATATATATATATATATATATATATATATATATATATATATATATATATATATATATATATATATATATATATATATATATATGTGTGTGTGTGTGTGTGTGTGTGTGTTAGTTAACAGACATAACATAGCATAGAGTACTTTTCTATTGAAAAATATAAGCTCTATGTTTATTTTTCCTATTCTGTTCCATCCATTTGCATTCACTAACAGGACGACGGTCAAATCGCAAGGAAGCTGGCTTGTGGTTCCAAAGTCTGCTTCGGGTTTTATGGTTGCCATAGGCTCTTGTAGATGTTCTAAACGGGTGTTACTGCAAGTCTAAGTCTGTTCAGAATAATTTGTATTTAATAAGCGCTACTTTATAACTTCGGTTCTCTTTTCACCCTAAAAAATACCATTTGATAAAGATTGATATTGATAATAGGGCTAAATCCGCCGAAATCATTCGATCTGGTTTGTAGTTCTGCTCTTTCCTTCCATTGTTAATCACTCTTAATTTTTTTTTTTCATTTCTGTTCTTTTCTGTTGATCACTTTCCTCTCTTTAATTTTTATCTTTGTTGATATCTCTTCTTTCCATTTTTTTCCTTTCAATTGGTCTCTCTTCTTTCCATTGCTGAATTTCAGTCTTTCTTCCATTGCTGAATTTCAGTTCATTTTGTTCCTTCGTTTTCTGCTTCCATTCTGTTCTTTTCCGAGGTTTTACACAGTAGAAGGGGACAGGGAAAACCCCATTAGTCCTGAAAACAAGGGCTTGATTATGAGTCCTTTAAGCACTCTACGCAGAAATAACTGTTTTTTTTTCAAACTCAACTTGGGTCAGACATGCGCATTTCCAATGTCTGGCTAGCTTTATAGTGCAAAATGGTTAAAGTCGCCATTTTCGGTTTGATTATAAGGATGATAAATCATTGTTTCCGAAAGCATTCGCAACGAGTTAAATGAGAAAAGGACAGAGTGTATAGATTAAAATTCACAATATGACTATTACTTGTATTACATTGCACTATCTTCCATACCGACATCGTGAGTAACGTATAACGATTATGAAGTAACCGGACTGACTTCTGATATGTACAAACTCAGAAAATCTTTAATTCGGTAACTACTTTCAATTATAGCAATCCCGTCGTAAATGTATTCGCCACATCTGGTCTTTTTGGTATGAATCCAACTAATTTTTCTTCCCCCTTTCCATTGTTTGACAATATTATTTTCACTCCAATTTTTGTATTAGTTAATGACTTGGTCATCATTAGGCAGTTGCACCATCTCATGAGAATTTAATTTCGCTCCGAACGGAAACAACTAGAGAATAAAAATTAGGTGCATTATTAAAGATTAAAACTGCTGCAATTATGAATTTAATTAAATGTTTCGGTGCATATTTGGGAGATTACACATGTGTTCTTCAAGCTTAGTTATAATCTTTAAATTATAGAAATAATTAAAGGATATTATGTGGAAACTAAACTCATATTTACATTTTCTCTTAGAGATTAAATATGTTTGATACAGATGAACTTTTCATTTCTTAATGTTATGACACCGGGAAAACCCTTCAACTTTTAGAATTGTTATATATCGGTTGAATCTTTAAAATATCTTTCCCTATCTTTTCTTCAAATATCTTTATTCTGTTCTTTTCTGTTGATCTCTCTTCTTCCCATTCTGTTTCTTTCAGTTGGTCTCCTTTCCATTCAATTCCTGCTTACTCAATTTATGTCTTTTCATTCTATTCCTCTCCATTCAATTTATATCTTGTCCTTCTCAGTTGCGTATACTGTGGGTGACTGGTAAACACAAATCAGTTATGATAACAAGGGCTTGAGTTTGAATCCTCTGGGAAGATACAACTGGATTTTTTAACTGGTCAGTTTGTGTGAGACATGCGTGTTTCAGACATGTGATTTTCCAGTGTGCAGCTGGAATTTTAATGCGAAAACGTATTAAAAGTGTCCGTTTTCATGTGGGGTATAACTATGATAAATGTTAGTTTCTGAAAGCGCTTGAAACCAGTTAAATGATAAAAGGAAAGAATATGTAGAGAAAAATACGTATCACAACTATTCCTTCGTATTACGGGGATAGTGGGCATTCAAATTACCAAAAATCGAACAAAATTGGAATTATTCAGGGAGTGTATTAATATTCAAAAAATGTGTAAATATGGGAATAAAATGCATTTAAAATATCTAATGAAAAGTAAAGTGAAAACCTGGTGGCTTTAGAAAAGTAAGTATTAAAGGTAGAGGGAAAAATATCCTTTAAATGGATTTTTATCAAAATGAGTCATTTCCAGATTTGCAAGTCTTTGAAATGCTACTTGCGTCATAATTTTTGACGAAATGTTATTAAATTTTTCATAAAGACTCCTCTTATACATTAAAATAAAGGTATGCATCAATTTCAGGTTTCGACATCATTAAGATTATCAAAGTTTAACTTAAGCGTAGAAAAGTACAAAAATTTCACGAAAATTCAGGGTACAAGCATAAAAAATATTTCCCCAAAAATTAACTACTCAACGAAAGCACAAAATATTACATAACTCTGTTCAAAATGTATTTATAAGCAATATAAATGCAAAACTAAGGGCGTTAAAAATTGAATCGCAAGGAGCATTGAAAAGAACATAATAAAAATTTCAATTTTTAAAATATATATTTTTAAAAAAAATTATAAAATTTTATAAGGTGTTTGATACAGTTATACGTTAATGAATATATATGCAAAATTTCATATCTCTGAGGTAAAAATTCCAAAATTTGTTTTGCAATGTCCACGATCCCCTTAAATGATAGAAGGAAAGAGTATGTACAGAAAAATACGTATCACAATTATTCATTCGTATTACATTACACCATCCTCCATACCTACACCATGAGTAACGCATAAAGAATATAAACTAATCGGAATTATTTCTGATACCTACAAACTCAGAAAACCTTACATTCGACAAATACTTTCAATTCTAGCAATCACGCAGAAAATGTATTCGCCACATCTGGTCTTTCTGCTATGAATGCAACTAAATTTACATCGCCCGTTCCATTTTGGACAATTTTTTTCCACCTCAATTTTTCTGATAGTTAATGACTTGGTTATCATTAGGCAGCTGCACCATCTCATAATTAATGAGAATTTAATTTCGCTTGGGAAGAAAACAACTAGAGAATAAAAATTAGATGCATTATTAAAGAATAAAACAGTTGCAATTATGAATTTGATTAAATGTTTCGGTGCATATTGGAAGAGATTGCATTTGTGCTCTTCAAGCTGAAATACAATATTTAAATTGCAGAAGTAATTAAATGATATTGCGTAGAAAACTAATCTCGTATTTACATTTATTGTTAGAGATTAAATATGTTCGATAGAGCTGAACTTCTTATTTCTTAACGCCATGACAATGGGAAATGCTTTCAACCTTTAGAAATATTGTCTATGGATTTATGATTTAAAATATCTTATTTATGAAGTCAAATTGAGCAAAGAAAATAGTCGTCGTCCAATTCGTCTCCATTATTTATATTTAGCAGTGTGTAATGTTTTACGAGATTAATGATTATCCAAAGAAAATATATAAAATGTTCCTCAGAAGTGGCATTTACTCAAACAGTGTAGCATTTACATAAGTAATGAATATTAATTCTGTTTTGGAGGCAATTGGTTGTTTTATTTAAAGGATTCATGCATGCGTAATTTATAATGGGTGATTTTGAAATAAAGTAGTCAAATGTAGATACAATAAAGTAGTTAAATGAGTAGGAGGATAATCATGATATATACAAATAATCATGAGTGCTCCATTTCTGAATTGCTCTTATTTTTTCGTTTATCGCGTTTTATAAACAAGTTTTTTTATTTTACTTTAAGGCGTTTTGGATTTGTTCCTGTCTGCAGCAGAATTCTCACACACGAGGAAGTTTATAGAACACTCTGTGTGGCACTGTGTGGCATTTTGAATACACCTGCGCATGTATCTTAATCCTAGGGTACATGAGTTCCTAAGCATCCCGCCCGGACACGAACGGTGCACTCTACATACCACTTTATTTTAGGGTCAATTTTATCATTTTAGAATGTGTAAATGTTGTTACGATTGGGTAAAAATAAATAATAAAACACTTCATATTTATAATCTTTATTAAAACAAATGGTACAGTCTTTGGAAAAAATAATATTACCATTCAGCACATAAAATAAAACACGATACAATAAAACTTAAATTTTAGAACACATCTAAAACGACTAGTAACATTTATTGACTATCATTATTAATTTTTTAATTTAACTGTCTAAAAAATTAAAGTTAATTAAAAAAAGAATATTTAACACATTTTACATTTCTGAATCTCCTTTACTGTTTATACAAATCAATTTAGTAACTTTTGCATGGTTTCTACACGTAAACTTTTGGCATTTAGTGCACATAACCCTAGTGGAGTTGTTTTATTTTCTCCAACAAGGATTGCATCATCCTGAACAGTTACAATATCCTTCGTAATTTGCCTTTGAGAAAAAAAAATTGAGAAATTTTTCGCCCGTTTATAAGAAAATTTATGACTATTTCAGACAATAAAAATAGTAAAACGTATAGTTTATTACGAAATAATAATAAATATATGTAAAAACTTAAATAAGTACATATAATAACAAAAAATGAGTTATGTGTTTTTAATTTATATTACTTACATGATGACACGGAAGGTGCATTTTGTACACCAATTGAGAGTTTCGTGCAAGAATGTTATAATCAGATAACAAAATGTTGATGTTTCCTCGGGGAAAATTACCATTAGACTGAGGAAAGTTTGGTAGTAGGGTAATTGAAGGGGGAGTTAAAAAAAGATCGTGTTCCGGGATTTACGCGAGTTCTATAAGAACGGTTGGTGTACTGAGTATACCGCCCATGTTTCCGAAGGTTAACTGCATTTTAGCCCTAACCAGATTTACATAATACCAGACAAAACACATCGCTTTTAATATAGATTTTTATTCTCAATGAAATGGCCACAGTTATATATAGCTTTTTGCTTAAATGTTAAATCAGATTTAGGAGGGGAGACTTGCTGAAATAGTTATTAACAATTCATCACTGGAAATCGATAATGACTCAAGCAACAACTGTAGAATTTTTTATATATATATTTACATTACGCAGTGTATATTCCCTTTACCATATTACGGAAATTAACGCCGTATAAAATGCTGCAAAGGCCTTAAACCAGATTAAACCTGTCACAGACAATTTAGTTGGGCTCCTTCCTCTGTGGTCAATTTTTAGGATTTAAGAACCATCGAGGACCAATCAAAGTGACATTCTCTCTAGATAACAGTAAACTTCTTGAATTTAAAGTTTTGTTAATCTTTCAATACTAGACAGTACTGAATTCGTCGTAAACTATATAATATTTCTCTGTGGCAATGAAACTATCTTTTAGCTACATTAAAAAATGTTCTTTTAAAGAATTTTCATCATAAGTTTTAAAGAAGAGATCTGAAATTGTGAAGCTAATGTTACGGCTTGAACGCAAAGTTACAAGCTGTGGGATAAGCTAAAAACTATCTCTCTTCTTCGATTTACGTAGATTTTTTACGACTTAAAATACAGCCATGATTCAGATATTCTAAACTGAGCCTTAGTCCTTGCCTTACAGATGTGCTGTACAATTACACCTTTAGGTTATATCACGATCTTCGATAACAACTCCCACAAGCTCAAATTTATATTTACCACTCCTTTATAACAACGCGAATAGCAGAGCAGCTTTTTCTAGAAATATTTTGGAATGTAGCAGTAGCAAACTATATTATTTGTCCAGAGTAGGCGGGATATTTGGGAAATGTGTTACAGACTTCAAAGAAAATAAACCCAGCAATGCCAGTAAATATTTACATATGTTTTTATCAAAGCTAGGTGGCATGAAAGGATATTTACTGAGAAAATGATGGTTCTATTTATGGCCGTTGTAACAGATCGCGAATGTTCCTAGAGACAATTTAATCGCATTATAGCATTGTTTTAAAAAGTTATGAATAGTTAGAAACTGCATAAACAAAAGTGAAGTTTGCCCTTTTCGAAGATTGCAACTTGAATTTTTTTCTCGTGTATTTACTACTCGTGAATTTATTACTCATGTATTTTGTGGTGTTATCTGAAGATTTTTTTCTAAATACCGATGTCAAAATATTTTTCAATCAAACAAAAATATCAGATCCGTACATTTAAATTTAATTAATCTATCTCTAGCTCTGTGTGAATAGTAATCTTGTTTTAGAAAACTGAGACAATTTCAGGAACCAAAAAACATGAACATTTTCTATTTATACAACATCCATTTTTTTTCTCCAAGTAAACATACTGCTTAGTCAAAATATCACATTTAGGGAAATTGCACATTACTATTATTATCATATCGTGACAAAAAGCGTTTCATAATTTTTCATTGTAAGTTTTTCGGTAGAAAAAATGTTTTCAAACTATAGTTTTAAGATACGTGCTCATATATAGTTAAGCTTTAAATTTTGTTTATTCCAAGAAGTGCTTTAAATGTGCATAAATATTTGAAAATACGTTAAAAATTCGAGAATGCTCATTTTAACCCTTATATGTAGAGCATAGAACGGAAAAATTTTATATGGTATATAATTTCAAAATCTAAATATAAGTAATCTGATTTTTAATAATAGTATTTACTCAATAAAAAAGTTCCTCTTACACAAACAATCTGTCCGCTCAATGCATTTAGATAAGGAATGTTATAATACATAATTTATATATGTATAACGGAAAAAATCTTATGTAAACATAACGAGAAATTAAAAACTATATTTTAAGAACAAAGCATTAAAGAAAGCAATGGATAACTCCTTCATTTGTTAAATTTCTCTGCACGATATTTATCTGTGCATCTATCCATTTAAATGTAGCTTTATAGTCTTTCATTTCTTTTTATCTTACCGTTTGTAGGTTCTGCTCCATTTACTTACTTTTTTAATGATTATCTCAGTTCTGTGTATAGGGAGCCCTTCAGTTTTTCAAAGCATATCGAATGCATTATCACCTGGTTCCTTAAATATTCAGTATTTCACTTCTTCAGTAAACTAAAGTTTCCTCAGACACGTAACTGTAGCCATCAAAAATTGTGTATATGTTTTATTCAAATGCGTGTGTTTTGATATTTGTTCCCATGAAGTCATTATACGTTTCATTTTTTGCGTATATGGCTTCACATCAGCAAAAGTTTCGTTGCTGTCATATTTCTTATAACTTTGGTCGTAAAAATTAGAATATTTTGTTAATTGTTTGCTGATAAATTGGATTTCAAATTGTCTTTTTAAAACTGTTCTTGAAACAGGAATTATTCTGTTTGTTTATGCATTATTACGTTCATTTACTAGTGTTGATGGTCTGATTATTAAAATCTGTGCATACCATTTATTTTTTTTGAACAAAAAAACAATATTTTTTTAAAACAAAAACTTAATATCAAGTTTTTGGGAAGAATTTAATGTCACGTCCGCTGAAAGAAAGCAATATTATGCTGTTAGATTTTGTTGTAGTGATATATTGTCAAACGAATTAGATAATTACCCTGCTTATTGAGTTTATATATTTAAATTACTGTATTAATTTATTTGTTTAGATGATAGGAATGGACGTTTCTTTAACAGATATTTTGCGTCTAAAAGCCATGAATAACTTGTACCAAAATTATGTAATATAATGTTTTATTTATTGCAAATGCCCGGAAGGTTCGCTATGACGCCATTTGTTCCAACTCCAGGGCGGGACTGCTTGCCATTTATTTAAGAGGGCCCTGTATAGGTGGCTAGCATTACCCCCTATAAGCCGGTCCAGTAATTTAGAACTGAGTCAATTGACGAGACAGGAATACTTGATCCCGCATCTCCAGAGGAAAATTTGAGAACCTTGAGGACATTGCAGAAGCGACACATTTTGCGTGCACCCGCCACCATTAGTGAACACGGCGGTGGATTTTGTCAGAATCCGGCATTGAACCCGCTACCCTCAGGTCACTAGCTCGACGCTTTTGCTAACTTGGTCAACGTGACCCTATGTAATATAATGTAATGTAATGTAACACCTGCATTTTTCATTACACCCTTTGAATGTTACATTACAAGTCAGTGCAGGTCACTCTGAACTGGATGAAGTGGAACACCTTTTGAGACGAGCATTCAAAACAAGCATTCACGAAGAAACACGAGTAAACTTGTAATGTAATGCTCATGACGAGTATAAATTTACAACGTTGCGTTACAAGATTGAAACAGGCAGCTGTCAACGACCATGCGATACAGACTTTGCCAACACCAATTCTTTTCGGAATAGACAATTTTATTAGTTTTGAAAATGATTATCAAACTTTATAATTTAGAAAATAAAATCTTTAATTATCTACCCTCTACTGCTAATGGGTAAAATGCCTTTTCTATCATTAGAAGTTTCAATAACCCCAAAATGTCTTGTCCCGAAAGTGAATCTTAAAACTTTCTTGGAGTTTAAAGGTGAGGGAAATTTTGTATCAGACCCTCATGAGTTTGCAAATATGTAAAACATTTTCAAAATTTGACACTTATTATTTGAGCATCAAATTCAGAATTAAGGACACTTTATCATCGTTGTATTAAAAGAGGGAAATAATATTATAATGAATATTTTACGATATTAAAATATATGATTAAAGTTTTTGAAATATTAGTTGAAAAAAATTTATTTTTGCCACATTTTTAATCTTTTTGTGCATTTATTAAACTTTATTCATTATTGAAGTTATTAATTTTTAAAATAAAAAAGCCTCCTTAACCTTTTCCTTACGGGGTGGGATAGCATGTATCCCAAGAGTGTATATATATATATATATATATATATATATACAGAATATATATGTGTGTGTGTGTATATATACGTACACACACACACACACACATATATATATATATATATATATATATAGAGAGAGAGAGATAGATAGATAGATAGATAGATAGATATAGATATAACCCGTTCTTACAAAAGGGGCATGGGATTTCCCGTTCTAAAGAGGGAATCGGAAAAATAGGTCCCATAAGCTGAAGGTTAACATCTTCCCCATTCCCGGTCTCGGCCCTATGGGGGAAAATTATGTCCATAGAGATGCACAAAAGGGAAAATATATGAAATGGGGAAAAAAACTGGTATATATTTGAAAGACAATCAAGATTTAATGGTATTCAAGATTTATATTTTCCTTTAAAATAAAAAAAATAAATACGCATTAGGATTCTATTCATAACTGTTTGTTTCTAATGAATTAAAATGAAGGATCCTTCCTAATCCATTGTTTATGTAAAGGGTTTGATAAGTCCCTCCATTAACAAATAACAGTATTTTCAGATGAAATTAAAACGCAAAAACTCAGGAGACAAGGGTTTCAGCCAACATACTATGTTGTTGAGAGTAATTAAAGAAATTCATTAAGTGCGTCGTTTATAAAAGCAAATGTATGTTACCAACGTTCTTTTATAACAGAGTTAAGATTTGATATTCTGTTTGGAATCCCATTCCTTTTGCTAATTTGTTTAAGAGCAAAAATAATGGAGGTCTCAAATGGCCTAGAAATTCAGAGAAAACACACTTAATCAGTTATTCGACTGGAATTGCATTCGCTTGTTTGAACAAATTGTAATTGATTGAAACATGTTTTGATTAACGGTGTCCTGATTTATTTTCCCCTCGCTTGTCGTATCCAGGTTACGCTGTTTCTCACTGTCAATGAAAACAGCGAAGCAAAATTGATTATTTCTTGTTAAATTCTACACACTTTCAAGCATGTTTCCAAGAATTCTTATATTTTTACCCAATCTAACGATAGAAGAGTTACTCTTGAAAATGTTAATATATTTATGATAGTTACGTCCTCAGGGTGCCCATTGCAGAGTATTAGAAGAGTAAATGTACAACGAGTTAAATATTATATTACGCATATTTTGGCGGTGAACAAGTGAGATATTTGAATATTTTGGGGACTGAGTGAGAGAAAATGTGTAAGAGAGGAGAATGAAAATTAAGTTTTATCATAGAGGTAACTTGCGTGTTCATCGACTAATGATTGAGGGAATGTGTTACGAAGATATGGAGCATAATGCCTCGGAACAAATGAGAGGTTTTAAAATTTTGACGATTGGGTGAAAGAAAACGTGTAAAAGAGGAGAATGTAAAAGTTTGATCATAGATGTAAGTTGCGTGTTCATCAACTAATGACTGAGAGAATATGTTATGAAGATATGGAGCATATTAACACTGAACAAATGAAAAAAAAAACTTTAAAATTTTGATGACTGGGGGAGAGAAAAAGTGTGAAAGAGGAGAAAGTCAAGTCTGATCATAGATTAAGTTGCGTAACTCAAGCATTGATTGAGGGAATGTGTTACGAAGAGACGGAGCATAATAACACTGAAAAAATGAGAGATTTAAAAATTTTGACGACTGGGTGAGAGAAAAAGTGTAAAAGAGGAGATTGCAAAAGTTTCATCATAGATTAACTTACGTGTTCATCTATTAATGATTGAGGGAATGTGTTACGAATATATGGAGCATAATGACACTGAACAAATGAGATATTTGAATAGTTTGATGACTGGTTGAGAGAAACTGTGTTAGAGAAAATGTAAAAGTTTGGTCATAGATGTCAGCTGCCTGTTCATGAACTAATGATTGATGGAATGTGTTATGAAGATACGGAGCATAATGACACTGAACAAATGGGAGATCTGAAAAATTTTGACATCTGGGTGAGAGAAAAAGTATGAAAGAGGAGATTGTAAAAATTTTATCATAGATTTAAGTTATGTGTTCATCTATTAAAGATTGAGGAAATGTGTTACGAAGATAAGGAGCATTATAATGAAAAAGTTTTCAAACTTATTTAGGGCAAAAATAAAAATTGTTGCCACATCTTAGAATAAAAAAAGTGTTATAATATTAAAATGATCGTATTATACAAGTATTTAGTATTACTATGCTTGTATGTTTAAAGGTTCAATGCAATTCGAACCTCAAATGCATTTCTATAAACATTCAGAGCTTGAATTAATTCTATTTCTGCGATCTGTCCTCAAAATTCTAACGATATTCTTGATACATATTTCACAGTACAGGGTAAAAGTTTCAAAGTATGACAGTTAAAATTTAAAAATGATATGACATATATAAAATCTCTGTCCAGTTAATTTAAGTTTAAATGTATTTGCATTTCTTTATTTCAAAAATATGTGTCTAAAATCTAAGAGTGGACTAGTAATAACATTTTGTTAAATATTATTGCGAAGGGAAATATCAAAAATTTAAATGCTGTTCTTTACGAGCATTATTTTGACTGTTTGATACTTAAATTGATTTTATTAAAAACACTGTTCGATATTCTAAAATAATTGTATAAATATTAGATTGTTTGCCATTAGGAATATATTTCAATAAGAGTTAAAGAATATTGAAAATTATATTCTGAAAAATGTCCAATAAGTCTTATACTGAAAATCTTGAATATTTAATACCTAGAAACACATCTAGCTAATTTGATAATCCACGCCAATTACAAATCTCTGGTAGTAATTTATGTTTCAGACTGGCAAATCTCAGTTTCATTACGAATGGCTTCTTCTATTGAAATAAGTTCCGATTAAACATGTACTTAAACTTACACAACAAGAAACATCATATGCACATTACGATTCCTTTTTAAAAAAAATAATCCATGTGTTTATTTAGCAAAATTTCGAATGAATACAGAGCAACAATAGGAATCCCTTTTAAGTAAAGCTGATCCTAAACTGATTTCTCCTCGCTAAGATATTTTACGATTCACATTCCTTAACTTAATTTGACCTCTAAATTACAAATTTTATCAACCCCTTTTAAACTTTTCTTAATTATTATATTTACCCCCAGGAGAGCTTCGAGCTTGCTGGTAAGCTCCGAGCTCTCCTGGCCCTCGGAGCTCTGGTAAAATGATCCGTGAGAAAACATAAACCTTGCAGTTTTATACTTGGAAGTGATAACCACATAAGGCAATGCCAGACTTCGAAATATGCTGACCAAATGACAATTCTGATCAAAGTCTGGGTCCACTTTGGGAATTTGAGGTAGGAAGTGATGTATAATTGAGATTGAACACGCGGATCCCTTTTCAGTGAAGACATCATCTCTCTCCTAGAATGACTCAATAAATACTTATTTTTTTGTACGAAATTGTATATCCTACTGAAGTTAGACCACTCGTGACGACCCGAAACGACACACACACACATATATCTATCTATCTATCTATCTATCTATCTATCTCTATATATATAATGATAGTATAAGTAGGACAAAAAAATATTTTAATTATTATACTTAAAAACTTTGTTCCTTTCAATTTATTTATATTCTTATACATTAAATGAATATCGTACGTTGTGCATAACAACACGGAATGCATATCTCAAATTTAATTGACATCTATAATTATAAAAGGAAAACAAATTTCCGTTTTTCCGTGTAGGGATGTTGCAGCTGGCAACTGTTTATTAAGATATGGTGTTTTCTTCTAAATGTATTTTTTTGTCAATCTCTGTCTTATAAAAATAGCGCAAAGCTGAGATTCCTTAGTTTCTTTTTTTTTAAAGAGTGCAGATACTGGGAATGTCAAAAATAAATTGTTTTTTGATTTGTTAGAAACGTCTGTAGTTAGAGGTTTACGTCTGTAGTTACAAGTTTTTGTCATTAAAATTGTCATGTTTTGAATCTCTAGGATGACATATGTAGGTTAATATATTTTAGTTTCCTACCGTGCTGTAGTTAGGTAACTTGAGTTCTGTACTTGCAAAAAACTTTAATAATGGTATTTGAAGGTTTTCAAACTTCTGAAGCCCTAACAATCTAAAATACTACAGTTGCGTGAATACTTGACACAATTAAATTTAATTTAAAAACGGGTGAACAGTGGAGAGCTACAAAATCAAAAATAAATACTAAAAAATTATCGTGCCAAAACTTTGCACTTATTTCTATTGAGACCTGGGAAAATTCATGCAAGAAAATGGTGCATATGCTCATTTAATTTGGTGAAAATTGTACTTAATGAATGTTTTCAATAATTGATTTTACAACTATTTCTGTGTTTAACCAAATGATGCTTTTAGAATTAGAGAGATTGCAGGAATTAGAGTAGCTTAGACAGGCCTTAGCATTAAAGCAGATTAAGAAGCTACTAAAAAACTCACAACTTTAAGAAAGTAAATATGCGATTATACTTCAGCAGCTACAACGATAGTTTCCGAAATACTGATCAATAAATTTATAGATAAATACGCGACAGTTATATTTTTAAGGTGAATGTGTCATCTTGAAGTTTGTTATAAGGAAGGATATTTTATTTACAGTAGACACCCGTATAACGCGATTACTATGTTACGAGTTGTATGAAATCAAGTTGACACCCGTATAACGCGATTACTATATTACGCATTGTATGAAATCAAGTTATGGGAATTCCCATTGTCCGAACAAAAATCTTGTACACCGCAAATGATGCTAAGGTAAAATGTTAGAGTGACTATTATCATGTAATATATATATATATATATAGATACACACATATATATATATATATATATATATATATACATACATATATCTATCTATATATATATATATATATATATATATATATATGTGTGTGTGTGTGTGTGTGTATCCCGTTTAAACTTTGTGTTAAATTACTTCGTCAAAATCATTAAAAAACTCGTGTGCATAAAAATAAGGAATGTTCAGTAGGGTGGAGCGAAAAAGGCAAAAAAAGAATGTTTTTTAAATTTAGTATTTCCTGACTCATCAAATGGTGCTGTTTGGCAAAAAAGACACTGCAAAAAAATCCCAGCGCAATCACTCATCGTCTTCAGGTTCCACGCAGGTGGTCAAAGAAAAGAATATTAACGTCAAAAGTGAAATAATCGATTTCTTTTATTTAATTTTAATGTTTACAATATCTTTATTTTCTGACTCAAAAACAGTTCTAATTATAAAAAAGAAACAGGAGAACATTGTCCTTTCAAAAAATATCACTAACCTTCAATTTACTTTAATCAGCCTTCAGTTTTGGATTTCACATGAGGACCAAAATAATTATCTTTTGTGTCAAACTTTGGAAGTTTCTTTCGTGACTTAATTCCACTGCGAATGTATCCATCCCTGGCGTCTGCTCCACATGTTACCAATGATGCTTGTGTTAGCAGTCGCACATGCCTGTCTACTGCTTGAGAATGACAAGGGAGCTTCTCTTCCAAAATGTGAATCGCTTCTGATCATACTTGCTATATCTTCGTTACTGAGGTTCTTGGTAGCTGGTGGTTCAAAAAGAATTGTCCCAGTTAATCATCTCAAAATATTCCTCTGCTTCGAAATTTAAATTTGGGAAATCAAATTGGCGTATTTTCCATTTACAGTCAATTTTTCATGCTTTCAATATTCTTTTGAGGCCAAGTTCTCGAATATGTGATTGTTCATCTAACAGCATTGCCAACAGAATGTTTTTAGAGTGAGCAAAATAAGAGTTCTTCTGAATAACTCTGTGAACGATTGACTTAAAATATGCTATCAAGAATGAGCTTTTTTTATCATTCCGTGCAGGTGACATGCTCCATGAGTAGCTTTTGGAATTTTCTTTATTTCTAACCAAGATGGCAGGTAAACTTTCATGACATATTCTACTAGGAGTTTAAAGTGTTCTGTCGGTTCGACAGTCGACGCATATAGGCGCATAATTCTGTTTGTTGTAGTGAGCCGTCTAGAACGAGACACCGTTCCGGGACTTCTGTTTGCTAAATCTGGAAGGCGAGGGATTTCTAGGGAAGTATCTCCCCCGAGGATACAGCCCTAGAAATATCGAAAAGTTATTTTTGGTCTGCACTAAGGTCTTTTATTATAAATTTCAGGCAGAGCAATTAAAACTAGTCACATCAAGGGTTTCACACGTTTGCAGAGATTTTCCTATTGTTCCGGAAATCTGTGGCCCAGATGTCTTTCCGTCAATCTTGTAGAAAAGGTGGCGAAGAGGTAGCTCATTAGTATGCAATAAGCATACAAACCAGCTCAATTTGTGGCCAACAAAGATTTTAAACCGTCTCACTGCGTAATTTTTATTCCCAACATTGACGTTCGTTCCATCACACCCAACGGCAATCAGTTCCGAAAGTGTAATCCCTTTCTGTGTAGCGAAGTTGATGATACTTCGCTTAATATCCGCACTAGACCCAGAATCCAGAGCCACATGTCCTATATGAGCAGAACCGGTTCTGACAACAGAACAATATGCTCTTCCATAGCCATAGTCCTATATAAAGAACTTCCCTTCTTTTCTTACGCTATAGTTTTGTCCTTTCTTCCATCAAAGTAGACGGCGTACAAAGACTCGTATAAAAAAATGTGCGACTACTTGATTCGTATAACGCGTTACTTGTGTAGAATTAAGCTGTGATCGTACCTTTCGACGTTTTCTCCTCAGCTTACTCCTGTCAATAACTTTAGATGGAGTATCTTTGGATAAATTCCCTATATGACGAAGCACAGAGGATGCAGTAATAGCAGCTGACCTATCCGATACTCCGTTCTATCACAAGTAAAGCTAGATTTGGCAGTGATATTCTCAAATGTATACGAAATGCCATTTCTAGCACTGACATTTGACAATAAATGTCAATATCAATATTAATAATTAAATAATTATTAATATTAAATATTAATTAATATTAATTTACAAATTAATTAAATTTTCAATTAATTAATTATTTTTTATTAAAAAACATTAAAAACTTTTAAAAAAGGCATTAAAAATATTCACTTGAGATGTGGAACCTCAAGATGCCAACATTTTGAGCTGAAATTTGGAGAAAATTAGTTCCAGCCAGTTTCACACCAAATAATGACTCAGACAATGTGAATTTCGAGAAAAAGTTTTTTCTCTCCACCCTAATGTACAGTGTTTAAAAGAGAAATTTGCACCTTTTATTCTATAGCGCGTTGTACGGAATCGCGTTATACGAATCAAGTAGTCGCACATTTTTTTAACTCGTTGCATAGACTCGCGTTATACGGGAGTCTACTGTATATAACTGTTCTGAATTCTTATGGTAATTATATATACATTTTATTTAATACCCGTTACTAGATTAGAAAAATTTGCTTGGTTAATTATTAATTTTCTGAGGAAACGGGTCTTTGATATGCTAAGAAAATAAACCTTTGAATGACCTTTTTTCATCGAAGAGAGATTTCGGTATTACTCTGTGGTATTACTCACGCCATGTGATATTATGTTTCTAAGAAACCGAATTTATTGAAAGGAATGATATAAGCAGTTTTATCTGGTATAATTCACTCATGATGATTTTCTTAGTAATGAAGAATTTTTATAAAGTAACATATAATGTGCAGAAAAAAAGTTCTCTTTTATCAGTGAAATTGATTGAAATTATCTTGTGTTTTAAAGAATTTCAAGTTTCTGAACTCGATTAAAAAAAACAGTGTTTAGTAATGATTTATTTTAAGAATAAATATTTTTAACAAGTTTAAAATTCCAAGTTATTTTCTCATTGTCTTATATTTTTAGGATAATTTAGTTCTTGCCATGAAACATTTTATATGAATATTTTGGTATTTAAAATTCATCAGTCTATATTCAAGGTAAAATGTAAATAAAAATTTTTGTTGCATCCGAAATTTTAATTTTTCAATCGGTTCTTAAATTGAGGCATCTCTACAACATACAATGCACTTTAATTAAAAAAATAACTACATAATGTGTTCTGTGATTAATTTTTATAAATTCTTAATAAGAATAAAAAATGATTCTTCCCTTAAGGGAAATCTTTAACATAACATGCATTCTTTCGTGGAATTTTATTCGTATAAACTTAATTAGAAATAACGAAAAATATAATTTCGTCTTTCCCGAAATATTTAAGCAACATATTTGCGCATATAAATATTATATGTGCAGTAAAAAATAAATTATGTGGTATTTATCTTAGCGCTAAAGTGTTAATAAATATAGTCGGTTACAAGCATACTTCTTTAAAAAATGCATGATAATATAAAACAGTGAAGAATGGTATAGTATCGAAAAAAATGCTTATCTGAAATTTTCTTATTTTCAACCTGATATTCTTTTACATGAAAAAAATCAAGGAATCTCTTACATCCTTAAAATTTATTGGGAATGAGACGGTCTGTTTGACTAGCTCGCCAATATAGTTTTGAGAATATCAGAACATTCCTGGAATTCTTCGCAATATCTTTATGCACTGATTTGGCTTTTGTTTGAAATTCTAATGTAAAGCAAGCATTTGTAATTTTAATTTCAGTATTATGTGTCAATAATTCTTTCATGTTTGTTAATTATTATGAAAGGTTGCAAATAATAATAATGCAATACTAGGAATTTAAAATGCATTTTTATGCTTTTAATATTACAGTTAATAACTTTTGTCCGCTGAATAAAGATAAAAAAAAGTGATTTGTTTCCGGCTGAAGGCGGTTTAATATATAATGAAATAGGAGAGATTAAAAATTTAAACGTTGACATATTTTGTCTGCATCTATGGCAGTTTGTAGTATTAAAAAAGGAGAAAAAATGCATTTCAACCTGAGGCAATTTTGAACACACCCCACAGTAAACATATTGAACATTGTTATTTGATAGCGTAATTTCACTAACAATGCAGCTAATTCTTCTAATAGCGATATCAAAAAATATCGAAGAAAAGAACTATCAATTTGTCCCGTAATATAAAGAATTTTGCTACCATAATCACCCGAATCTAATTTTTCTGCCTGAATAAACGTAAATTCTTTGGCATCCGGTTTTAATGTTTATTAAACAGGTATTAACATTCATTTTTCAAAAGTGTTATTAGTTTTCATTCTGACATCATTATCAGGAAATAATGACACTATCGGGGGACTCTTTTTCGATAATGTTAACAAGCTAAGAAATGGGCGCCCAATAATAGTGAATTCTTTCATTTTTTTTAATTGGAGACATGTAGCTGATTCATCAAAGTTGGTTATCGAAACGATCAGAACAGTTTTTGAAGCTTTATTGATAAAGGAAAGAAACGGAAATGTTATAATTTATTAAATGACTGTCAGATTATTGCTAGCTAAATATATATGTGTATTTATTACAATTTTATTTAGTAATGATTAATGTTATTTGGCAACATCACCGTAGAAAGCATTAATCTCATTTGAGATTTGATTGGATAATTTGCTTCTCGGGAGTTTATGGACATAGCGGTATTATTTAATTCTGGGTAATTTGTACTTTTCTTCGTTTATCTTTCACTTGAAGGCTGCGAAGCAAATGTAAAGTAAGAAAGGTGTGTGCCGAAAAAGTGCATAGAGTGTGATGCAATTTGTATGCTCTACATGAATTATGCAAGAATAGTAATCTGATAATGGAAATTTTTATTAAACACGAGATATGTGAAGTATAGGAAAAAATTTTGTCGATAACAAGTGGGAACGCAGGACAGATTCCCTCTCGTTATTAGCAGCCAGGTGCTATTGTTATCACTTTGACAGATTTGTGTGTCACCCATTTTCAAGTTCTCTAAATTTTTTAGTAAAATAAATAGTAAATCACTTTGACAGATTTGCGTTTCAGCCATTTTCAGGTTCTCGAAAATTTTTAATAAAACAAATAGTAATATCACTTTGATAGATTTACGTCTTAGCCATTTTCCAGTTCTCCAAAATTTTTAATAAAACAAATCGTATATCACTTTGACAAATTTGCTTTTCAGCCATTTTCATGTTCTCCAAAATTTTTAGTAGAACAAATAGTACAGTACTTTTACAGATTTGCGTTTCAGCCATATTCAAGTTTTCCAAAATTTTTAATAAAACAAGTAGTAATATTACTTTGACAGATTTATGATTCAGCCATTTTCATGTTCTCCAAAATTTTTAATAGATCAAATAGTAATATCACTTTGACAGATTTGCGTTTCAGCCATTTTCAAGATGTCCAAAATTTTTAATGAAACAGGTAGTATAGCATGTCTTGGCGACATTTGAGAGAGTAAGAAAAAATTATGATTTTAATCGAAAACACCTTTGTCCGTATTTAAACACTTGAAGCAAAATTTTATAATTTTTATTGCATAATTAATGTATTATCTTCATATTGTGTGTCGGTAACTCGTATTGTGATCTCAGTGTAAAATAATTTTCAAAATTTTAATCAACGTTAGTTATAAAGTGTACTGAAAAAGGTCGACTAAATATAGCCCGAACTTCAGAGCAGAGGAATTAATCTATCTTCCAACTGTTATGTGTTTAGTTTAATTTTTAGGAAACTTATGCTAGACAGCGGTAGTAATGCTAGATCACTGCTCATCGGTATTTGAGCGTCACGGTTAGAACAGAGTGTTAAGGCAAGATATTTTGTAGCCGTTCGGAATTGATTAGAACTGCAGAATCGGGTTTCACCCTCTTGTTTTGACGTTTCAAAAACGCATAACCCCATTTAATTTGCAAGATCTGTCTCAAATAATTTCCATGTAATGTTCTCCAAATTTTCTCGTGTCCTATAAAATCGGAAAATTTGATTTCAATGTCCTCTTAAAAATCAGAAAAATCACACTATTTTGCTTCAGATCATCTTAAACGTAACAATGTTCAGGCCTAATCAGAGGTACACTACTCATGGTATACTAATAAAAGTTATGCAAAATTTACGATCCCTTTTTGTCATAGAAAAGGTGATGATATACTATCATGGTATACTTCCCCGATGAATGATGAACGATTGATGAATGATTGATCACGATGAATGATCGAAGGTATAATATCCCGCTAAACTTAAAATGAAAATAAAAATTCATCTTTGCCAGAGAAAAGGTGATATTACACTTTCACGGTATACATTCTCGATGAATGATGAATAAATGATGAATGATTTGTGGTATACTTTTACGATATACTAATAAATTTCATGCGAAATTTAAAATTTCTCTTCGTCATAGAAAAGCAGATGAGCTTTTGCGAAAATCGCTTACTCCTAACATACTAGAGAGTTTTTGAGTGTTTCTGAAAGTTTAGTCTAGCGACTCTATGTAGTTTCACTTATAAAACCTGACCAGGCCCCATTTTGTTTTAATAGGGGAAGATGTGCGAAACTTATCACATACAACATCGCATAATAATGAATCGATAAAAACGAACTGTTTGTGTGGAATACAATAGATATCCGCAATATATTATGGAAACAGAATATTTTTGGTGTCGTAGACCCACTCAGTGTGAGCACAGAGCAATCTGGATAAAAAAAGTGCCAAAATGGATAACCTGCAAGGCTTTTTTCAACATATTTACGGTATAAAGTGAAGTGGAATTTAAATCTTGCCGTTAGAAAGACTTAGAAATTGTCCCCGAAGACCTCGAACAATAAATAATTTATATAACCTTAAAGTTTAACTTTTGTTTACGTAAAAAAAGCTAAGTCGGTTTATTATGTGGAATTAAACAGGTAATATAATAGTTGATCGCATAGTGGTACTTTTAATTTTGTTAATTGGAGAAAACACATTCTGACACATGTCTGAGATAATTAGAAAAACAAACTCAAATTTTATAAATAATATCAGTATTTAATTTCTCTTCTTATTTAAAATTAATTTTATCGTTAGTTACAATTTGCACAGAAACAACATAATAATTATCTACATACATTAAGAAAGTATTTGAACACATATATTATTTGTTCTGTGCTCTCGCCTGATTAAATATATTACAAATTATTTTTACTTACCATCACTCTCATTGTAGACTGATGATTATATATCATTGTTATGCTAAACTTGGTCCAAAAGCAGACCAGAAATCTCGAGATACCACAGTATATAAAAAGGCGAAAAGGGCCGAAGAGCGGACAGCCTCCAGTTGTATTATAGTCGCAGCATCTTCTTCAACTGACTCAAAAAACCGTTAAAACTTCCCAGCACAGAAAATCGCAGAGATCAGAAAATGTTCTAGAACAATTAACACCTTTCAGATATATGATGGTTAAAAAGATGGTTGCTGGGTCGTTGCTATGGAGGTACTATGTCCCCCTAATGACCGAGAGGGTGGTAAGTAATTCTCCCTTCTTGTGCAAATGACCTTGTGTATTATCCGTACTGTTACAGGTCACACTTAATTGCCTACGGGAGGCACATTCCCTTCTTCCATGAAAACCGGTACGAAGAACCACAGGAATGATTTTCAGCACATAGACAATTTAAGATTTACAAAACAAAACAATTACACTTATAAATGTGCATGGAACCGAATTAATGCTGTTTCGAAATTATGAAATCAGAAAATAGTATTTTTTCTTTAGAGTTAAAACAGTATAATAATCAAAATAATTAGAAGAGTCGAGTTCCATGTCATAGGGTTATAAAATAATGTCACCCAAATGGAAAAAAAAATTCTGTGATATATATATATATATATATATATATATATATATATATATATATATATATATATATATTATTATTAATATAACCATACATTTTTAAAATAAATTTTATATTGCTTATACGATTAGAATTAAGGATCTTTTTATCAAAAACGAGTGTAAGATACCAATATTTGATCTTAAGGAATTTCAGTAAAAAGAAAACAATGAATGAATTAATTTCAAATTAAGGTGACAACAGTCGCCAATTGAATAAATTTCAAAAGAAATCTTTTTAAATGTCAAAAAATCTAAAATTAGTTCGTGTGATATATCAATGGTTTCATAAAAATCAAGCATGTCTGTCGAAAAATAATTTACATGATGCCAATAAATCTGGGATAAGCATATTAATTTTACTAGATAAAGCGTACTTTAAGAAATAGCGGTATGGTAATGGTATAGCAGTTCAAAACGTAATTTAATTTGTATTAAATTAAAACATTAAAAATACGTCATATTTTTAATGCGACGGAATGAAAGAAGACTTATCATATTAAAAAATAATTTGAGTTTTAAAAAGGGTAGGGTTTTTCATAAAGGAGTAAACGAAAAAAAATCTTGAAAGGCTACAAAAGTGTAGTTTGATATTTATTATTTTATATGGCTTAGTTTTTAATGTGACAGACAAGAAAGTTAATTAAGTGAAACACACTTGTGAAAGCAAAAGGTGTTTCAACAAAGAAGATAAAATTCAGAGAAATGTAAAAAAAAATAATATTATAACAATTTTCTCTTTAATTTCATTTTTCAGGAGTGTTTTCTTATCACGCATCATGCGTTTTTTGCACGTTTTAATTACTCCAATACTTCTACGGCCCTATTGCGAAAGATTTTCTGTTTTTTTGAGGATGTCAAAATTACCAATTTTTCTGGATTAGCACTAATATTTCTTAAATTTTTAGAACTTAATATCTTATTGCCCTTTAGTGATCCCATTTTGAAATTGAAAAAGAATCTTGTGTCACTGAGCTTTTAAAAATTCCAAAATTTTATTTACGTAAGTAATTTATATTCTACATTTTACGTATAAAATATTTAACGTACTTTTAACATTTTAAGACCGAATTACTATTTTCTTGAAAAATGTTAATTTGATCAATCTAAAATATATACCCATATTTCCATCCAAATGTTACTGGAAAGATCGTATTGAGAAAAAGTGCATTGAATGCATCCACAAAGGCAGGATGCATAGATCAAAAGAAATAATATGATTCGACATTTATATTTCTAGATGATACATTTGTATGAATGTTGTACCGTAGTGGGATACCTGGAACGTTGTCCGTTGGTACCTTTGTCTGTCAACTGAAGAACATTTAAATGTTTTGGTGTTTCATTTGGAGTCAGCTTAAACGTGTTGATACCGTCTTGTTTAGCCCTCGCATAAGAACAAATGACTTAACGTTTCCCAGACAAACTCATCAATTATTCTTCCAAACCTGTTAAAATTTATTGTTATGCATATTTTTAACCCGCAGAAAGTATGAATAATAATATATATTATTTTGAATAAATGTGAGATATTAGAATCCTTCCTTTCTTTTCTAGAAATTGTCATTTCTTTCAAGGAAAAGCATTCATTCTATTTTGCCTTAGAGAATAGTAATATTTTAGCATTTTAGTGATGTTCGTATCCAAGAAATTTAGCTGTGCTGAATCTCTAAGTTCGAGACATTAAAGAAAATGCTTTATCGATGTTCCTAGGAAAATTTGCATGTCAGGGGACTAAAAATGTGATCTCGGCCTTTCCGTGTACTTCCGCGGATTCGGAGAAAATTTCGGGCCGATTGTGATCGAAAATTTCGACCCGAAATTCCTTCGGCCGAAATTTCGGGTCGAGTACGAATACGTATTTTCGGTACTAATTTGGATGTACAAAACCCATAAGGACAACTAAATGTTTAAGAAAATATTTGAATGGTGTTTCTAGCTCAATATTTGGCGTATGAGACCCAGTATTGTAAGACATTTTTATATTTTGAATAGAGGGGAATGTTTGCTACTCTTAGGATGATTGTAATGTATCTGATAGATCTTACAAAGTGCGCATGAAGATCAAATTAAATAAAATAATGTATTTATGAATAAAATACAGACGAAAGGTATGCAAACTAATGCTGTCCTTTGTTAGGGAAATTTTAAATCGAGTAAGTACCTACGAGGTTTCAATAGACAGAGTTAAGTTTTACTGCGTAGCATCTAAACTTGCGAGAGGCCCCCTCTGTACTTGGCTTTTTTGCAACAAAAATTGAAGAATTATATAACAAAATGCTAAAAATTTGAAGTACAGTAAAGTCCTGTTTATCCGGACTAACTGGGACCATAGGTAATCCGGATAATCGAAAATCCGGATAATCCGGATAATATGGGTAATAAGCAAAACAAAATCCATAAATAAGCAGACTTACCATTTATTACTATTAAAAACTATGTTTTGTAACAAAATTATATAGTATTGTTTACAAGACATTAAAAAATAAAAAATAACTTTTCACATCATTTCTTACCGAAGAATTGGTAAGTCTAGTAAAGCTTTCTTAAACTCAACAATAAGCATTTTATTACCATAATTTATTGTACAATCTATGCAAGAACTGTACGTTGAATCAAACTAAAAAGGGAATATTTGGCGTACTTGTAGTTACTCTCTTGCTATCAAAGTTAAAAATTATTATCTAATGTGAACATTAAATAAAAATAAAATCTACAAATCTGATCCGGATAAACGAGATTATCCGGACTTTTTCGCTCCCAGCTCTTTGAAAAGTTCTGGGAACGAAAAGGAAAGATCGAATAATTCAGGTACGCGCTAAGGAGAGATATACATGCAGAATCATAGATGTGTCAAAACACTATTGAAGGAGGAGTTCTGGAAGATTAAGAACAGAAAATGAACAGGATAGAAATTAAGATCCGGCGAGAAAGCATAAATAAAGTTACATTGCAAAAAAGAAAGTTAAAAGTTAAGAAAATAAGGAATAATAATAAAAAAAGAAACGGAAAATTTTTTTTGAAAATTTAAATACTGAAACATTATATGTTCAAAGCATATAAAAATCAGTAAAAATAAGAAAAACTGAAACCCCAAATAGCATATTTCTTTATTTGAAAAATATTCCGATTTCCTTCGGTGAAGGGTTCTGGATTTGAAAATCCTCGGGAAAGAACAGCCTATATTATCACCAAAATATTCATAGACTTCCCAGAAAGCAAAAATGGCATATTTACATAAGGTTATTTATGTTTCCTGTCAGCAAACTGGATTCGCAAAAGGACGTTAGGGTCTCCACTGATTGTGATCTTTTCGATTCGATATGGCTGATTTCCTAAAACCAAACAAAAGAAAGTCGATTTGTGACTTAGATGCAGCAGCAAAACTTCTCCTATAAATAATGGTGGTATGAGTAAAAATATCAAAGTTGACAGAATCCCAGTAATTTACAAGAATTGAGATAGCTGATGCGAATATGAAGAGTCAAAGATAAAAGTGTTTGCAACGTAAGAAGGGGTTTCAAGCATTATATTTTAAACGTTTTAGTGATTCCCTTGCAACAGATGACATATTCTCAGAAGAGGGAGGGGGGGGGGAGCAGATTCAGAAATGTCTCTGGATAAAATCAAAAGAGAAGAAGAATAATGTATCTATCAAATACCAAAAAGGATTGATTCCCGATAAAGAATTGATTCGCGATAAATTTTCTCTTCCTTTTATGAAAGATAGAATTAAAAATTTTAACATAAAATATTTTGCTGATATTTAATATACATATTAGGGATTTACTTTATCGGATTTTATATTTATCTTTATTGAATAGGATCTAGACAGAAAGTACTAAATTATACCAGATTTTGCCAGACATAAATATTGTAGGAAACTATTATGTATAGTTTCTAAATTTGTGTTTAATGATATAAAGGAAAACCTTAAATTGAAAGTTACAAATTCAAATATGCATAAATTACATAAGCCACTAAAAACCAAGCAGCCTAAAAGTTCTCAAATTTTAATACTTTTATAAAGAAAGTACAACTGTTTTACTGTTATATGCTTTCCCCTAAAAGGAAGAGAAGAATATATAATTTTATATTTTTGAATTTAAGCGTTTTTAAGAAAATTAAAAAGATAGTGGAACTTAAACAAATTGCTTGTAAAGGCTTATGGATTACGTTTTGGGTTATGAAATCGAGAAACAATAATTATAATAATGATATTTTCAGATAATTTTCGTATTATTATTTGATCACGTTAAATTTGTATTGAATAAAGTAAAACTTTGTTTTAAAAATTTTAAAATCATCCTCGTTTTGTAAAAGTGAAAATTTAAATAATGGATAATTTAAATAATTGGAATTTAAATAATAGTGAAACAACATTCGAGTAGAAAAGAAAGTCAGCTTTCTTGTTCAAAACAGTTTGAACGTCCACTTAATGACATAACTTATAATACTTTTAATTATCATTTTTAACTTTTGTTCATTACCACAGTATGAAGATACTGTTAAAAGATCAAAATTTAAAAGGAAAAGCACATACAAAACAAGAAATATACCCAGGTACAAGTGCAATGGGGACATGCCCTTTACTCATAGTCTTCTTGTTGAATTATGAATTGCTAAATTTACTAGCCATGAAGGGCCAGTTGTTAAACAAAACGCCATTGGACATATGTGACCACGCCGGCTTAATCTTGTATCTACAATTTAAAGCTGCATGAAATCTGTCTGAATCTTTCCGAAGTTGTTTCTATCATTATGTTTTTTAACTGGTATCGCTATTGTTTTGTTATAATTTGAAATATCCTTCGTTAATATCTATACCTTCAAAATCATTATTTCTGGTCACCTATTACACTCAGTTTAGTCGGCACATTTTCACCTGAAATAGTTAATTTCATTATTTTTTATCTTTACGATATTGAATTTATTTTAAAGTTGTCGATTCACAGTGTGCATGGCCGTAACAAGTATCTCTTGGAATTCTGGAAGCGGAACACATGTTTGTGTTTATCCACAAAAGCTTTACGCAATCAGAGTTGTGAGATCCTACAAACAGCCTTCAGGTGTTTCTGGAAAGAAAAGTTAACCCTAAATTGCAAAAATTCTTCAGTTTTCACAAATAATTATGAAAAAATTGTTGCTAAAATGGTACAGAAAATGAAGGGTGTCATTTTAAACGTTGAGATGAATTTTCTAGCAAATATGAAAAAGTAAACATTGGTCTTTGAAACGTAGTACGATTGTTAAGGGTTGATTATACTTTTTTAAAAGAGTTAACAATATTTATCTTTCTTCTTTCTCTTCATGTGGGTGTCGGAAACTCGAATCATGTCCACCATACTGTAAACATATACATGAAGTACAGACATCCATACAAGATTGGCTAACTTCACTTGCTGTAGTGAAAATAGAAAACAGGACTCTAGTTGCTGGACGTAACGATAAACCAGGCTTCTTCAAAAATGTGAAAACTTATTATTCTTAAAACATCGTGGATGACAATGACGATGTGTTAACAAATAACAAAGGAACTTTTAACGAATGAACCGTTTATGTTTGTTCGTTAAATAGCAGACATAAAAATGAAAGTCTATTTACTTCTTTCTCGATTAACATTCTGCCCATACTGACCTCATGTTCAAAGAAAGGTGAAAATGCAGTATTTACTAGCTTATTTTATTAACCGCTTTTAACCGAAAGATTATAGGATTGTTCGGTCTTTTAAGTCGACAAGCTGATGTCATTCGTCAAAAACTCCGAGACTGAAGTTTTAATATTTAGTCTGTTATGGATAATATAATTAATCTTCAAAAGAAGCAATGAAAATGATAAAAATCACAGTGAAATAGTGCCCCTTTGCTGTATGTTCTTCTTTTAATTATAACAGTTTCATTTGTGTTTAAGATATGGTATCTTCTCGCACTACGGCTTTCAAGGCTTAGAGAATAATCAGACTTGAGAATGTAACTCTTTCTGCTCCATGTTTTTTTCACCCACTCGAGTATCTATTGACGTTTGTTGGCGCCTTTTCTCTATTGATAGATTCCACATCCGAGAGATAGAGTTACCAGCTCTCAATTAGTACTTTAGTTTATAAAATCTGCTACCGATGGAAGATCTTGAGAAATCGATGGAAGAATTTCACACTTCTAGTACTCCGGGGAGAAATGCTGTTGGGAGTTTTATGTAAAATTCCTTTTCGTATGAAATAACAGTCAGATAATATTTCAACATTACTGATCTTTTTAACATTCTTTGGGTGAATAGCTCCGGCCGCTACTTTCTAGGGATGATTCTATGATTGAGAATGTTGTATTTTCCCCATCTATGAAACATTTTTTGCCTTTAAAGAGTGTGAAAGTCTTCCTAATCCTAACCTTCCACCACAGGTTTCTCAGCACAGGTAAGACAAATTTTGCGAGGTCATTTGTTAAACCAGGCAAACAGAAAGAAAGTATGAGGTATACAATACCCATGAGATATTCCTTTGATAGAAGAGCCGAGAAAATGTGATTCAGATACATACGGTGCATTGAATTCAAAATATTCGACAAGTTTCATGCAAATCATGAACATTTGCATATTTATGAAACCCACTGTGGAAGCAAACTACACGAATAGTATATTCATATACAGGTAACCCTCCTATAACACGGTAGATAGGTTCCTAGAAAATGCCGTGTTGTGTGAAACCTTGTTATATGAGACCTAAAGACAAATCAAAAAAGGGGGGTTACGTTCTGAAATCTTATTAAAAACAAACATTTTTTAAAAATTTCCTATAAGCAATTTAATTTTTATTAAAATAATAAATGTATGTATAACAGAAAACGAAAGGAAACAAAATAATATTATTTTAATTTAATATATACGACCATAATTTGATAAATTTCTTCCTCATAACTGCTCAGTACCATCAAACGAGAACGTTTTTTTCGATTGAACGATATCACCTTCACTTTAAGAACCTTTTTCTTCAATTAGATTTTTTTGCACCTTCTATCCTCTTTAAAAAATCTGTAATTTTGGTTTATTTGCTGGTTCTTACAAGGTCACTGCATATTTACGGTATGGAGATAGACAATTTTGCAGCTCGCTTTTTAATTTTCGGCTTCTTTCAGCGGAAGGATCTGAATTCAGGAAAAATGATTCAAGATTTTCAGCTAAGCTTAGGTCTTCTTGTAATTTTATAGAGTTATAAATGAATAAATTATAATCTTTTATACATTTCCATGTAAAGCCACTACAGTTCATTATTCCGTCCCGTCATTACTTTAAGGTAATTTAGATTTTAAATGTGTTAAACAAAAATCATGTTATCTAGTGCGATAGAAGTACAGTGTTGTACAAAGGTTTTCGCAATTTTTTTATCGTGTTAGAACGAAACCGTGTTACAGTTTGTAGTGTTATACGAGGGTTCCCATAATTTATCCTATCGTGTTAGAGCGAAACCGTGTTGTAAGATGCCGTGCTGTAGGAGGGAAGCCTGTAATATGATTCCAGAAGGGCATTCGATTAATTGCGAATTAGACACAGGGATATTATCAAAATTCGAATATTATGCAAATAGAAGAACTGCAAACATGTTGGATTATCTAAGAAAGTTACTACGGCAGATAATTTCACGATGTTGTATGAAACGAATTATGTTTGTTGATTACACTTACAAACTGCCTCAAGTAGTATATTTAGATGAATAGGAACTTGAAACGGGAAAATTACCTTTTTTACAACACTTTGCAAGTTCGTCTTTGGAAAGATAGGGAGATTTATTTTAACATTCAGGCCAGCATTCGATAAGTTAGTATAAGTGACAGATGAGGGCCGAGTGCGATTAAATTCATTTGCAAATTCCCATCCGAAGGTACTGATGGATTTTTTTGGCACATGGACACGTAATCCAAAGCAGTTATGTTAATCTTAACATTTTATCCGAATACTAAATATTTATTTATCTATAGATGCTTACAGAGAATGAACATTGAGTATATATTTCTATAGAGAATGATCAGCATAAAATACGCTTCATTTTTACCACGGACAGTTCTGATATACTTTCTGGATCTTTCCCTCAATTTCCTCGCATTTAGAATAAAAGTGAAGTTTTCCGCAATTAAAGCATAAAAATCGGTCACAGCAGAAATCTGTTAAAAGGAGGGGAGAATATTTTTAAGGACCGTGAAAAATAGTTGCCAAAAATATACGAACGGTTCGGCAAATGAGGATATATTTAAAAAAAAATAGATCCAATACCATCGCTCAGCATACGAGAAAATAATGTGAAACCTTTCTTTCACAGAATGCCGCTTGTATCAAATATTTCTTTTAAGAGTGGTAGTTGAAATGTGAGTCAGTTTTCGAAATTTCAAGGGGCTGAATATTCCATGGTGCCGTCAAAGTATTTGCTTACTGGTGGAGAGAGAGTCGGGTTTGTGAGTGCTCGGACACATTTTACGGAGATGTTAATCAGAGGCTTTGAAAAATAATTTTATTTAGTTCTATACAGGGACTGATTTATTTCTTAGCATTTCCTTTTTAACTTCTGAGTGCAAACTTAATTGAGGGAAATCAACAGAAAATTTAAAGACGTTGAAATATAACATTACCTTTCCTAGGAATATATTTTAGTTTTTGAAATAAATAAAATTTGTTCTTTCCAGAAAATGCTGGATTTGCCTTTATATTTTAAAGGAATTTTTTTTTAAATTTAGATATTCTATTTGCTGCAAAAACACGCAACGACTTTTTACTGTTATCCCTGGACAAATCCTCCATTTAAATAATGTATTCCTTCCAAAAGCCATGAGGCATACAAAAAGTTCTCTTTTTATCAATGAATCAGGGGGAAAGTTCTTATTTTATGTCAGTAATCTGTTTCTTTCTTGTTTCTTTTCTGGACTTTTCTTTTTTCTGTCTTTCCCTGGATTGTTTCCTTCCTGTGTAACAGTTATATATTTTTTCCACTTTACTTTGCTGACTTGAAAATTTCTGTTTCGTTCCTGAGAATCTCTTTAAAGCATTTTAAAAGTAACTCAAATAAAGTTACTAAAAGCTTTGAAATCGACTGATAGCTGGCCAAGGGCTTTGCGAAGGAGCATGATCTGCTAAGTCTGGCGGACATAATAGAATTTTCCAGAAAGACTCGTAAAAAGTATTTAAAATGAGTCTCGTTTGCTGTCATGAGGGATTTTATTTTGGGGTTTTCAATAAAGGGTTGAAAAATTTGAGGTTTTTTTTAAATATAAGACTATCTAACTAGTAATTCCAAAGATCGTAGGAAGTTTATGAAAAATTTTGTGCAATAATTAATGAATTGTTACCTGAAGATTAAAAGAATGTGTGAACGTCAATGAAATCTCCGAAAGAAAAAATGATGTATGAGAACCATTATTGAGCTGACTTTCTTATGTTTTAATCTTTAGGGGAAAGACAGAATGAATGAATTTAGAAGAATGAATTTAGAAATGATTTATGAATTTAGAAATTACAGAATGAATGAATATAAGGAATTGCTGAGTTCCGTGTTTTGAGGGGTCACGACTACCTGGGAGAACATCGCCATCGCATTGGGATTTTCGACCAAACAAACTGCAAACTGCCTTTTTTGTAATATGGCAGAACCAATGAACTGAGTCCACCTTCCTCGTTGCTTGTCACATCATGACGACTTTGAGACGGCGAGGTAGTGGTAACTAGAGAACTATTAAGGCAATGACATCGGTCACATTTTGTTGAAAATCTTTTTTGTTGCGCTATTTTGCACTTCTTTCGAGTTGCCTTGCCATTGGAAATAAAATATAAGGAATTAAAAACGTACCTTAAGAAAGGTCTTTCAGAAGGAACCAGCCTACTTCTTGTATTTAAAGCTTAGCTTCAGGACAGTCACTTGCTTCTAAAGCTACATTGCACACAATTACATGGATTGCTATCGGCTTATTATCGCATTTGCATGATCCTTGCAATGAGTTAAAATCATTCCGATATTGCCTTGTGCACTTCTAGGTAATCACTGCAAGCAGTGCCGTACTTTAGATCAGTCTTAATGTTGATCAGGGGCCACTTGTAATATATATATATATATATATATATATATATATATATATATATATCGTTGGGGGGTCCATCTTCCAACAAACCTTATAAGGGGCTAAAATGGGTTTCTGTATTAACAAACTATTTGTGATACATAAATTTAATAAAAAAAATTGAAAATAACCTCACTAATAATAGTAAATAACTATAACAAGTAAAATTTACGTTATGAAAACTTAAAAAAGATTCAAATTCTTGAGCTTGCTTTGTAAAATTGCTGTAACGCTGCAACTCACTCCATGGCCCAGAAAATATATTAGGGGATATTTTATGCTCAATACGTCAGGAAATGTAAGTTATACAAGTATATTTAGAATTTAAATAAAAAGTTTGGTTCCCGATTTTACAAAATTGTTAAATTCCAGGGACTAGGAAAAATAACAATAAAATCAAGGTTCATCCATTAATGTCTGTATGAACTTAGAGTCAATGAACATCCTGAAAAACTTTTTAAAGGAATCATGCACTAATTCTTTTTTTAATTCCCATACTTCTTTATATTTTTAAGGCAAAATTTTCCTTTTAAAAGAAATTCTAAATCCCATGTGTCAGTGGCTGCATTTAAACGCAAGAAACCGATTAATGAATGGAAAAATATATTTTAATGGAATACAGTATTTTTTATCATATTTTATACCAACTATAACGGTTCTAATTTTTGTTTTCGTGTTGTGGCTTAAGCTAGTTGACCGACAGTATATCAGATCAAGTCCATAAGGGCTATTTGGCAGAATGGTGTTTTTGAATAGAACCACTAGGATCAGAGTCCAACTTACTAAAGAACCGGTCACATAACTTTGAACCGAGTCAAGTGACGAGACCGGTGCACTTGACACCGCAACTCCAGAGGTAAATTTTGAGAACTTGGAGGACATTGCAGCCACGACAGATTTTTCATGCACCAGCCACCATTAGACTACACGGCGGCGGATTTGTCAGCGACTGACATAGAACGAGAGATGTTCAGGACACTGGCTCGCTGCCTTTGCCAACTGGGCCACCGCACCCCTTCTAATTTTTAAACATCATAAGTTGTATAACACTAAAAATGTCAGTATACCTGGTTTTTAAATCAGCTAAAATGACGCAAATAGGTCCTAGGTTTTTAAGATTACAGTTAGATTGATATGAAGCACAGACTATCACACATTGAAATAAAATCAGTAGGATGCTACCAGGTTTCAGATATTGTAAATTTTAGTTTCGATTCCCGAAGTAGTCTAGTGGTAACCCGTTGGACTTCGGACTGAAATTGGGTGGGTGGGTGATCAGTTAGAATCCCGACGAATACCGTGAAATACCTTCGTGTTTGGGACAGATATCGGGACGTTATATTTGTAGACCGGAAAATGTTTTCGCGAGGTCAGTGGGTGAAGGAAGGTGCGAGCCCTCCAGAGGTCGCTCCTTGGGTTGTTCGATAAAAATTGAAGTGGCATCAAGGAAGCAAAGTTGACTCACCTCTAGGGGGCTCCCACATAAAAATTAGTTAACAATTTACGCAGTTCTTATACGAATGTCTCAAGGCAAGGGTAGCCAAAAAAAATTTACTTTAGAGTGCTGTTCACAGAGTTTGAATAAAATATTCAAAATAAATAGTTATAAAAGGTCGGTTGAAAATGAACCTTTGGTTTACATGAACATTGTTTTGTCATCGGATAATTATGGTAACTCCATATGTGTCACTATCTAGCCAAATTAAAAGTAAGAATAACTTTCTAGAATTTTGAAAGCTGATGAATGAGAAATATACCTATCGAAAGTAACCTTTCATGAAGCGAGGCACATTTTTTCGCAATATAGGGAGAATTAAATAATTTAATTTTTTTTTCAACTGGGAATAATCTTAATTATCCCGAAATCCACCAATGTAATATTGAAATTGGCTTGAATTGTTTATGAATTTGAAGAGGATTAACCAGGTGATATGCGATCTTGTTTATGTGAATACCCACTTAAACTGTCTGTAATAGTTTGCTATGTAATACGCCAATTCGAATTATGTTGTAACGTTAATATCTCACCCTCTAAATACAAGTCTTCCTGTTGATAATCAGATTTCGCCCCTGCTTTGTGTTTCACCTATTCACCAGAAACTCTATAGTTGCAAGTCCTCTTTTATGTTAGAAATATGAATATTCATTATATCGATTTCTCTGTTCAACAAGTTTCATACAACTATAGTTGAGACGAAATGAAATTTAATCAATTCCTGAAGTTTCTTTAAATGGCTGTATATACAATTTTACATGCTAAATTAAAAATATGATGTAAAATCAAAGTATACTCTGATTTGAGAGGGGGTCATTAAAATGTTTATTAAAATTTCAACAAAGCCCGCTCATTTTGTTAAAAGTTTTATGTAGAATAAATTTTAATGTAGTATATATTCTAATTTGAGCGGGTGTCATTAAAATGTTTATTAAAATTTCAACAAAGCCCGCTCATTTTGTTAAAATTTTAATGTAGAATAAATTTTAATGTAGAATAACATTACTTGCGTAAGAGCTAATATGAAATCGAATTTCTATGCGTTTTGAAGGATATACTAGCTACTTAAAGGATATACTAGTAAATGATATACTAGAAGGATATACTAGCAAAGTCAAATTACATTTGTTTGTTAAAATATGCAAGACTAGCTGAATACCCGTACTTCGCTACCGAAAAAATTCAAATTAAATACAACGGTCAAAGTATGCAATTAATGCCAATATATATATATATATATATATATGTATTATAATAAATACAACAATCAATGTATGCAATTAATGCAAAATATATATATATATATATATATATATATATATATATATATATATATATTTATAAAACATCGTAACGGATATTTTTATAGACAAAATAATGTAGAAGAAAATATTCAAATTAAATCTAATAGAACATACTAAAGAGTAGTACAGTTAATATAGTACAGTTTGAGGATTATGTCTTTTACTGTATTTTAATATTATTTTTGGATAATGTCGTCTGCCGCATTAGCAAGGAAAAAAAATATTTTTTGCTATTTCGTTGTTATGCTCGTGACGCAAAATTATTTTGAAGTATCACAAAAATAAAAGAAACCACGTGATCAGCATTTAATAAATTAAATTTTAAAATATAATCTTTAAAAATTCACCAAAAAAGAAAATGGAGGTGAAGATTAGAAAAAGATTTCATTTTAAAGGAATTTTTATAATCTTTCTCGTGATATAAATTTTATAACCCTCATATTATTATTTTAGATGCAAACTTTAAAAAGTTACAAAACCATCTTAAAAATTTAATTTAAAAAAATCTAAGAAGAATTTTCCCAAAATTTTTCTTAGTGCACCCCTACACTATAAGAAGAATCGCCATGTAAAATTTTGGCTCTTAAGGTCCAGCGGTTTGAACTGTACGTTATATGTCAGTCAGTCAATTATTCAGTCAGTTACGGAACTGTTATATATACATAGATTATATAGTTTCCTTATACCTCATAAAAAAAAGAATCGAAATGAGTAAACGGGGAACAAAAATTTAAATTTCAAACGTATAAAGTAGATGTGCTATTTAAAAGGTAATAGAAATTTTTGGCAAAGGAAAAATGTAAACTATGAATACTAAAATTTAATATATTATGCTTTTATAAAACCCCAGATTAAACATCATACATACCGCAAAATAATTTACAATAATTATCTATCAAAGGACTTGGTTATTAATAAATATTTTAGAAAAGTTAATTTTGGTTACCCCAAAAGCTTTACATGAATATTTAAGAAGACTGTTGTATTGGAAGAATAGTTATTAGTTCTTATTTAAAAGTTAACATTTCATTTATAAAGTGCTATTTGCATAAATACTATAGAGCCTCAATGCAACATTTTTTTAAAATGCCTTATTTTTTGGACCATAAGACGGCAATTTTTACATAAAAATCATGTTAAAATTAGGGTACGTCTAATGGTCCGAAAGTACACATTAAAATAAAAGAAATATTTTATTGTATATAGTATTATTTGCATTTATTATATATATTATATATATATATATATATATATATATATATATATATATATATATATATATATAATTTGTTATATTTATTATATATGTTTTTTATTACAGATAATTTTTATCTTTTTGAAGTAAGAAATTGAAAATATCTTTATATATCTAACAAAATGCAAAATATTTTTTCAAAAACTCATCCCATAAATTTAAGATGCGTGTTATCATCCTTTGCATCTTATGGTCCAAAAATACGGTAAATTTAAAGGGGCAAGGATTTTTTCTGCTGCTGGCAGTATGTCCACACAATATGGTCCATGTTTACATACATGTTTATTACCTTACAGCCTGAAAAAACTATGAAATCGATCTGTCCTTACATCAGTCACGCATAATCTCCTTGAATGTAGTTATTTCACGTATTTCAGAAGGTAAGGTAAAATGTTACGAATGCATTTAGAAATATCATTTGTACGAACATGTGTGCGTATTTTGAATATTTCCTGTTAATAGAAGTAAGTTTTTGTTCTGCACAGAAAAATCATAGTGGGCCAACAATCATAGTGAATAGTGGGCCAACTCCATTTTTAAAAAAAAATGGAGTTAGCCTCTCTTTCATGTTCATACAAGTCATTTCTATCTTATTTTAAAACTGGTAAACCTCCAGCTTATTTCCGCTGCCAACAGAGGGCGTTAAAAATCAGTCTTCAGCAGTTATTTATCAGCACTCATTAGATATTAAGGCTCTGTATCTCAAAATTAACAAATATGGAGTTGGCCCACTATTTGAATAAGGCCTTCAATTAAGTTCTAATGTAGTTTCTAAAAAATCCTTAAAATACGTCACATTAAATATTTTCAGGTAGTTATAGACTGCTGGCCACCCAAATTGCAACACCAAGAAAGACAAGAGATATCACAACAAAATTTATTTTGTAGATCACATGTTGACCAAGTATCAAATGATTAAATTTATAGACTTCTGTGATGTGTGGTTCCTGCCAAAATGAGTAGCCAGAGTAACCGCCATTGTTGGAGATCACCGCTGCCACACGCCTCGGCATTGATTCAAAGAGACTTTGGATGAGTTCTTGGGATACAGCAGACCAAGCAGCTTCCACACGTTGCCAAAGTTGATCTGCTGTGGTAGCTGGGGATGGAATCTGGGTCAATCGTAGAGCAACCATAGACCACATGTTTTCTATCGGCGAAAGATCCGGAAAGCGAGGCGGCCAGGGAAGCAATTCAATCTGGCGATTGACGAAGAACCGTTGGACAATGCGTGCCACGTGTGGTCGCGCATTATCCTGTTGAAATATGGCTGTGGGCAAGCCTTGAAGGTAAGGAAGGACAACTTGCTCCAACACCTCGGAGATGTAGCGCTGGATGTTTAAAGTACCGGCAATGCGTACTAGAGGTGTGCGAGAGTGATATCCAATACCGCCCCATACCATAATAACCGGTGCAGGACCAGTATGGCGGTGCATAACGCAGCTGTTCAGCATCCTCTCTTCACGATGTCTCCAGACTCGAATGCGACCATCGTGGTGTTGCAGACAGAAGCGTGACTCGTCAGTAAAGATAATTTCATTCCATTCTGCCGTCCACATCCTTCTGTCATCGCACCATTGGCAGCGGAGACGTCTGTGGTTCTGCGTCATGGGTAGACAAAGCAATGGACGTCTTGCGGACAGACCACTCTGCTGTAAACGGCGTCGAATGTTACGCGCAGACACTGGATGATGCGTTACAGACTGCATGTGCTGTGCTATGGTTCGTGATGTGACTGAGCGATCGGTCACTGCCATGCGCACAATTTGCCTGTCATCACGTGAAGTGGTGAGCTGAGGTGGATGCGATCGAACACGCCGGTCCGTCGTACCCTCCTGCATCCAACGATCACATATCCGCATTACAGTTGTTTGGTTTCTTCCAACACGATTGCCGATTTCCCTGAAAGATAATCCATAATCTCGGTAGGCCACTATCCTTCCTCTGTCGAACTCGGATACTTGATCAAAAGATGATCGCTGTTTTCGACGAGGCATAATTGATCGTTTTTTTTGAAAAAACCACAAGAAAAACACAATTGCCGAACTTGAAATCATCGAAATCTCCAAGCCTTAAATAGCGCTTTGTAGTTGCGCCACAGGCGCGCGTGATGTGCGTCTGCGCTGAAATTCTAATCATTTGCATATCTCACCTCCGCTAATGCATGTTGTAAATTTCATGTTATTTGCATGTTTCCTTCAGGGTGTTGCATTTACAGTGGCCATCAGTGTAGTTAAGGAGACAGCGTTCGGAGAAATGCATAGAAGAATCTCCGCTATTGATGGATATTGGAGTATATATTTACAATTTCACAATAAAATAATCAACAAAAAACTCGATTATTTCTCTTTTTGTGGTTACCACACAGTGTTACCGCGTTAAAACGAAGAAAATGTAGCGATCTACAATTAACTTTTATCTACAAATTAAAACCTGATCAATTGATGTGTAAAATATGCAGGAAAGAAAGGACTGCAATTTTCAGAATTCCGAGAAAAATTAATATAAGTGGAAAATTGTGCACCATGCTGAGTTATTCACGAATAGTGACTGGGCTCTACTGATAAAAGCCTCGCTACAGGTGAGTCAATTAGCGTGGTTAAAGTGACTTCGCTCCCAATTGCTTTTCTACCGGATTAAAAAAATTCCACTTCAACAAACCATTTGCTCTACACAGAGACATATTCGTTCATTTCCTTGAATTCATCATAAAATTCTCCAGTATACTTAGTGACCTGCACCTTATCTTGTCCAGATGACAATATTACATGACAATATGAAAACCTGTGCCTGCATTACTGCCATTTTGGTTAAGGAGTATCTCGTTAACTAAAGAGAGTCGGCAGATACCAATAGTTTCTAATAATGATAATTATTTTTATAGGTATTATGAAAGGCTTCGCAATTTGTATATTGTGTCTCATGTGACAAATGTAAGCTACAATGTTACATGATATTATCAAGTTCTCTTTTGTTACAAGCGCCTTTGCACCACCTGGTAGCATTAAGAGGAATTTTTCCTACATGTGTGTCTGTTTTTTAATTGTATTTGAAAATTATCTTTTTGTTTGTTATTAATATTATTCTAATTCCTTACTGTAATACACAAAATATACTCTTTTCTACACAGTTTTAAGTACAATAAGTATAACTGTGTTCCTTTTATACTCTCAGAGGAAACATTTTAATAAAATATCACTTCTTAGCATACTCTTTTATAAGCTTGGAAGTTTAGCTTTTTATCTTGCTTCCCAGACCTCAGCCTTTTTCCAACCATGATATTTAAGGAGAAAGAATTTAGACAGTCATGGATTGTGTGCATTTGTGGAGCAGTTCCAAACACGAAGTCCGGTGAAGATGTGTTGGCTAGAGGAAAAAATGTTTAAAACATAAGTTAGGGTAACTTTACCTCCAAATAAAATTTAAGAGTTTTCTTTTTCTAAAATTTCGTACTTTGGAAAAGCTTTGCACATGGTGTGGACATTTCTAAATGGATATTCTTAAATTGTTATGTTAGAGAACCTCGTTGTCGTGGCAATTGCACTAATGGAGTATCTCCCTCTGTTTTGCCTTTTCATTGTGACGTCATTATGTTACGGAGTATTGAGATTCAACATTTCAAACATTGAACATCATATCATGATTATTTTTAAACAGCTTGAAACAACTTGCAACATTGAAACAACTTACTAATCAATAACCAAACGCTTTACAAAAATTATTAATTTACTCACATATTACATTGGGATATTTTAGGAAGAAATTAATGGGCTCTTATTTAGGGGTATTTCACTCCAGTCCGGTGTTGGGCAATGGTATCATTCAATATAAACTTATCATTAATAAAAATGCAGTACATAATAATAAATATAGAGTGAAAATAATTTTAAAAAATGAATTATTAAACTTTCTTTTATGTTTACAAAATATCTCTAAATGTAAATTTGAAGAGCATAAACAATCCCCCCGTGAGGAAAACTGTGAAAAATATATTCCTTATGGACAACTTAAACACTTTAATGCACGTGAAAACTGAAAACAATATTTCCTCGTGAAAATTGTTTACAGCTTCTGCTTTCGTCACATCATCTCGATTTTATTGATAAAATCAAGTGTTCGTCCCCTGAAGAACTTTTGTTCATTTGTGGTATCTTAAATTTTATTGATAAAATCTGTTTTCTGTACTATTCGTTCCTTCTAACATCCTCTATTGTTTTAAATCTGGCGGCCTTTTTGTTACTTAAATGACAGACATTGAAATTTCTAGGTAATGATATCAATATTATAAATAAAGGCTGTTTATTACTGTAATGAAAATGTTAAATTTTGATTAAGACAAAATACATTAATGTCTGTATACATTAATGTTTTCATAGAATTTTTATTTTACGATGCAAAATTCACAGCCGATATCGGAGGAAATCACACTACATCTTTCATAGAAAGATCGGAAGAAAAGACGAAATAAAACCTCTTCTTGTCACCTCGGTAGCTCAACTGGTTCGAGCGAATATCTGCAAATGGTAAGATGAGGGCTCATGTCTAGGCCCCACCCGAAAAATATCTGTCCAATTTCTGCGGATTGATTGTAATGTATTGTTATGCAACTGAATAAAAAATGTTGAGTGAAATATTCAGATGCGTTGAAAAAATTTATACATGGCAGATTAGACATAAGTGACAAATTAGATATATATGAGCAACACAGGCCATATCTTTAGTATAAAAAAGGAAAGGTTGAACATAAGAGAAAATTCTTCAAAAATTAGACTATTTCAACAACTTAGAGTAGCTTTATTGGTGTCTGAAAATGTAATTGTTTGAAAGAAACTTTACTCTAAAGATGAACTCACAGGGTAAAAAATAAAAAAATAAAATAAATAAATAAATAAACACTTTAAAATCTTGAAAAAATAAACAAACAAAAGCATGAGGTAAATATCTTTAGACAATATCTGGAACGTAAGCGATGCATTTGCTAGAAATAAATTTTTAATCCCTTTCTTTTAAAACAACTAAAACGTGCCTAATTTGATGAGAAAAGAAACCGTCTAAAATATTTTACAAGTTACTTTTAATCATATTATAGTGAAATGAATACGTTGAATTTCCACAAGCTAGCAATTAAATTATTTGAAAACATTTCTTTTTGTAAAAATTTCCTTTCTAATATTTTTTATGCATTTTTAAACAATTCTAACTGTATTTAGTTGTGAATCCATAGATGGATTTTAGGTTCATTAAAGAGCTTAAACATTTCTTTAACTTATATCTTTTATTTTGTTTCCGTAATTCATTGAAAATGTTTTATGTTACCTTCAGTAACAAAATTACTGAAATGAAATTAACTGTGAATGGGTTGCCAAGAAATTTACGGCGGTAATAAAAGCGTTAAAATTTATTTTTTGAAAAACTTATTTTTATGCAAAGGTAGAAAAATAATTGAAACCACTCTGTCTGATCTGAAGCACTGGAATAAAAATACAATTCAGCTGAGAAAAAAATTAAATAAAATTAGCACTTTTTATTAAATTCCCATTTTTGAGTTAATAATAGATTATTATTAACTTTGGAGAGAAAGTTAAAAAAAATTAAAAATGGAATTTGGAAAAGAAACATGTTGGAGTTATTAAAAGATAAAAAATAAAATTTAATCACCTAAGTAGAAGAAAATTAACTTACGGCTTTTTGAGAAAAGAGGAAAGTGATTTTTGACACAATATTTCGATGCTTTTATCTCCATTACAGTCAAAAAGGCTTATTCAACGCATATGTAACTTATTTATCATTTTTAAGATAAGCAAATGACGAACAGTGTAGTTGGGAGAAAAATAATCTAATAAAAGTTTATTAAATTAGAGTTTTATGCCTTAGGAGTTATTAAAAAAAGAACTTTGAAGAGAGCTTCCATGTTTAGAATGAGAAGTCTCTTAGAATATGGGGGAAAGTCTGTGGATGATTCTGCTGCATGAAGAAAATAAGTAAAATGAATCAATAATTTGCAAAAGAATAGAACAAAAAGCGGGCGCTTTTTTATGAAAATGACTTACCACAGTATAATGTAATCAATTTTACTTAACTTTAGGAATCTTCGTATTTTCCATATTTCCAAAAGTTTTATAATTTACTTGGAACATAAAAATTGAATATAACTGCTTAGTAAATGAAACATTACTAAAATTAATATAATACCTGACTAAATAACTAATACAATAAGATAGAATAAACTATTTCTCAAAGTATAAATTTTGACGGCCTGTTTTGTATTTCTGCATAAAATCAACAAATATTATTACGTCATTCGACAGATTTATCAGTGGAATGCTTCCTGGAAGTATCGCTAGTAAATTCCAGCATTCTAGTGATTGAGAAGAGGACAACTATTCATTTGAAAAAATAATGCAATACCATACAACATACTGATTAACACAAAGCCAATTATATGCAATTTGAACTGCACTACATGTGAGTAAAATGAAGCATTATCTTTATGGAGAACTTTATGTTCAACTAGCTGAATACCCGTGCTTTGCTACGGAGTACATTCAAATTAAATACGACGGTCAATGTATGCAATTAATGCCAAAAAAATAAAAAAATCGTCAAAGAAAATCGTACCGAATATTTGTTTAGACAAAATAATGTAGGAGAAAATATTCCAATTAAATACAACGGTTAATCTATGCAATTAATTCGTATGTTCAATATCCATAAAACTTATTATTTTGAATTAAATTCTTTAAAAAATTCTATGTCAATTAAGTATAGTGGCTAAATTTTATCTTTTACCGTATTTCAATATTATTTTGTCAATTTATTTCGTTGCTATGCAAGTGACGCAAAATTAATTTAAAGTATCACAAACAGAAAAGAAACCACGAGATCAGCATTTAATAAATTAAATTCTAAAAACTAGTTTTTAAAAATTCACCAAAAATTAGAAAATGTAGGTAAAGATTTGAAAAAGATTTCATTTTAAAGGGATTTTTATGATCTTTCTCGTGTTATAAATCTTATAACCTTTAGATTATTATTTTAAATGCAAAATTAAAATTAGTTACAAAACGAGATTAAAAATTTAATTTTAAAAAATATGAGAAGAATTTTTCGAACACCTTTTTTAGTGCACCCCTACACTATAAGAAGAATCGCCATGCAAAATTGCAGTCCTTTAGGTCCAGCGGTTTGGTCTGTGTGCTATCTGTCAGTCAGTTACGGAACTGTTTTAAATACATATAGATAGATAACAGCAATTCAGTTAATTGACTAGTTTTCAAATTCGTTGAAATAAAACAAAACTAGTCATCAGCCACTTGAGAAAAAAATCAGCAACTTTAAACGGCATTCCTCTCACGACGAATATACAACATTGAAAATTTTATTAAAATGTTTCTATTTGATATCCTAGAAAAAAAGCGTACTAGGTCACTGGCAGTAGAAATATTTAAATATGATTGAATATATCGTGTACTCTCTTGACCTAGCTTAACGGTGATAGAAATAACATGGTATAAAAATTCTAGCAACAAATCACCTACGGAGCGGGTAACAAATGAGCAAACAAAAAACGCACTCCAGAGAAATCATAAATCATGTGAAGAGAAACATTAAACACGCATAATATTTTCCTTTTTCCCTAAGTTTTCGAGCTACCGCTACGGGTAATTATCCTCTCGAGTGTTCCACATCAAATGTTTTCGTCTTAAAATTCATAAATATTTTTCTCATCCGACGAGTTCGGCAAAAATTTTCCCAAGTAACGTCATGGATCTTTTTAAAGAATGAATAGTAATTCAGGAAGCTATGATTTATTTTCTCTCCTTGTCTGTGCGGAAAGGGAAGGTAAAAGAAGTGATATCCGGTAAAATTTTAGTACTTATCAGACGGTGCGTCCCCAAGTACTTGAAGTGGATTCCTTGCTTTCTACACAAACAATTATTGGGTTTTTCTGAGCTATAAACTTTACTTCATTTTCTTACGAAGGAGGATTACTTTAGTAAAGTTACTTTAAAATATTGGAGTTAATAGCTGTAAATAAAGGGTGGTCATAAAAAAACTTTGCCTATATAGGGACTCCTAGCGGCTGTTTCGTTCAACTGATCGAGATCAGATTTCAGATATAGTTATTTAGAGGTATGAGTTCGGGATTCTGTGAACGGCAAGAAAGTGGCGTTCACGGTTACTGTTATAGGTACAAAAACTCAAAATTTTCGCATGGAAACGTCCACTTTTTCCCTTTGTAAAATGCTCAGCTCATGCAAAAACCAAAAGAGCGTTGGAACGGTACGTGTATCACAAAAAACGGACGCGTTGTGAACGCACAAAAAAAACAGCTCTGCGAAAGGCCTGTGATGGCCCCATGTGAAAAATATGTAATCCCAATAAAAATTTTCATTTGTCCGATCTTTGTTTCATCAGTGATTGGTGTCTTGCCTCTGTCATATGCAAATTTCATCCTTGTGCCCCGATCGTGTTTATGTTGGCCTTTCTCAGATCTGTTTTTTGTGCATGCATAACGCGTCCGTTTTTTGTGATACACTTACCGTTCCAACGCTGTTTAGGTTTTTCGCATGCGCTGAGAATTTTGAGATGGGAAAAAGTTGGTGTTGCCACTCGAAAATTTTGAGTTTCTGTACCTATAACCGTAACCGCGAGCGCCATTTGGTTGCCGTTCACAGAATTCCGAGCTCATACCTCTGAAGAACTATATCTGAAATCTCATCTCGATCGGTTGAGCGAAACAGCCGCTGGAGGTCCATATATCGGCAAAATTTTTTATGACCACCCTGTATATCTAAAAACTTATTATAAATATTCTTTTTTCTTAATTTACGACTATTTTGTATAAAAATTCTGTTTATTTACTGTTATTTGCGTTATATTTCATTATGTGGCTTTTAGCTCTATTTCCGAGTATTATAACGACTTTGGCGAGAAATTTGGTGACTTTTGGAGTCTCCGGAGAACCAATCAGATTTCACCTAGGGAACGTGGTTATCGAGTTTTTGTATGATCTATTTCTAGAACAATCGAGAATGTCGCCAAGGTTATATAAGCATCCTGATCTTGTTTTCTCAAGTTTCAATTCATACATTTCTCGGCTGGGGCTCGGCTGATATGTGTCAATTGTAGGCCTGTTATTGTATCTCTGCGTAGATTGTGCGAAATATGATGCCTTTTAGGTGAACTTCCCTGCAGTTCTAAGTGACTTTTTGTTATATTTGTTATGTGATTAAGACTAAAAAGCCAATACACTTGTGTCGCTGTTATATCGACAATTATCTTCGAACGAAATGCAGCAATATCTAATTAGTTTTCGCAAAACAAGAGAATGCGTCCACTACTGTATATTATTTTTGCATTAATTTACATACAGATTTGCATTTTATGTTTTAAATATAATAACAATAAATCATGCAGAGTACAGACGCAACCATTGCAGAAATTGGTAGCCCATTAATTTACAGCTGTCATAACCAAAAGTTCAATCATAGATTTGTATTGTACCAGTTTTGAAATGTTTGAACAAAAAGTTGCAAATACACTCTGTCACAAAAAAATATATGCACCCAGAAGAAATCGAGCTGCTATCAGGAAACTAGTCAGGAATGTAATCTGGTAAGAGATATTCAAATGATTAAAATTTCGACGCCAATTAGATAAGGGTAAGTGCACTATGCGCATATGAGATGGGCAGAATGGGAGAGTTTAAAAGCATGATTACTCGTGTCACAGGGTTATTCAAACAAATCTGTCGACTTGGATGGACGGTATTGTGACTAGAGATGCCTCTGAGACGTAACCGGTGACAGTTCGTAGAATTGTCGGACTTTGAGAGGGGGCTTATAGTAGGACTCAGAGAAGCAGGTTGGTCGAACAGGCGTTTCGTCTGTCACCTCGGTCGGAGCAATATGGTAGTTGCTCGGTGTGGGCAACAATGGGTGACGGAGGGGATAGTCTACCGTCGCGGAGGGTCAGGAACACAAATGCGTGCGAGAATCGCGCAATCATAAGAGCGGGCACGTCCGCACCAATAACGTCGCTAGGATCGGTTGGACGCCATTTACCACCTTCCCGACATCCGGTGGTTTCAAGGGAAACCATTCGGAGAGACTGGCGGACGCAGGAATAAGAAGCCGACGTCCATTAAGACGCCTAGCACTGACCCCCACATCATAGGCAGTGTCGATTGGATATTTACCGACCTCGGGCAAGCTGGAGTGTGACCGACTGGATGCGTATGATCTTGAGCGATGAATCCCGATTCAGTCTCAATGCTGATGACCAGCGCATGCGCATCTGGAGGCGGCCAGACCACCGGTCCGATCCGGCATTTGTTGTGGAAAGGCATACGGCGATTACACAAGATATGACATTGTAGGGAGCGATTTGTTTGGACACACGATCACCTCTAGTCATCCTTCAACACACTTTTAGGACACGCAGTTACGTGGACGAGATTTTAACGCCAGTTGTACTGCCTATGCTATCAAGTTGCCCAGGAGCTATTTATCAGCAAGACAACGCTCTTGCACATACTACGCGACTCTCCGAAGAATGTCTTCAAGGATATGACGTTCTCCCATAGCCTGCCAGGTCACCAGACATCTTGCCAATAGAGCATGTCTGGGACGTACTTGGAAGGCAACTGCAGCCGTCCCAGAATAATGGTGTATTAAATGCCGAGTTGCAAAGATTATGGCATGATCTCCCACAGGAGGTCATAGATGACCTCACTGATTCGATGTCACGCCGTGTTTCGGCTTGTATAGCTGCCAGAGGTGGATTTACTACTTACTGATTTGTAACTTTTTTCATGCCATATCTTCTTTAATAAAAGGGTCTGTTCTTCTGAATTTGTAATAATTTGCGTATCTCCTCATACACTACATACATGTTAAGTTTCATGATAGTATCCGGTTTCCTTCTGGGTGCATATATTTTCTGGTGACAGAGTGCATATGAAAATTTCTAGCTACTGTTTTTAAAATAAACATTTTATTCATTCATGTAAATATCTCCAGAAATTCTAATTTATTTTACCCTACAAATACGGACTGTAGTTTAAATATACGTTTCGTTTACTGAAATTATTAATATCTAAGTAAGATTATACTCTAAAATTGTTAGATTAGAATGATTCCTAACCAGATATTCCCAATTGAAACTGCAACAATTTTAGGTGTTGCTTTATAGGCACTAATAGCCAGCCGTAAAAATATTTTTTACAGTTGAAATTAATTTTTCCACTGTCCATAGGAGTTTCCATCTGCATTACTTAATGCTTGGCATCCATATATGCAAATGATGAGTTACATAAAACTACTTAATTAATGTTAAGCAATACGTGCTCCTTTCTCTATGCTGAAATTGTAATTGCTAGATATTCTCGGAGTCCAGACAGCATTATTAGCTTTTAAACCCTGTTATCCTTGAGTATAAGGATTACGACATTGTGCTTTCAAGAATGCTTCACTTCATTTATTTCTCCAATTTTGTATTAACACCTATTCTTCTACATTAAAGAGCATATTCTTTGTTATTTTTTTCTTTTACCTGAAAATGATTTTACATAATACATAAGTAATAACTTTTTAATTCTGTAGCAATTATTTATGTTTCCGATCATATTTGTTGTAGCTTATATATAAAAATTTAAAAATATTTTTTTAATTACATAAAAATTATTGTTTTTCATCTAATCTGTGGTATTTCCATGAAATATTTTGACAATATCCTGGAATTTTTATTTTTTTGGGTTTTTTGTATGGTTTTTCAAAGGCATTGATTTTGACATCTCTTTATATTTATCAATGAAAATATTATTTAGGCATGTCTTTAGAATCTACTTTTGTTTTTCCTTAGAAATCCTATATTTTCTTCACACTGTATATAATTTTTTTACTTCTCTGTTAATTCTTTTAAGCTATACTAACATAAAATAAAACGAAAGTTAAATCATTGCGATGAAGAATGTTTTCTTATATGTGTCAGCTGCGTGATTATTTCAAATGAAATCTTGAAGAATCAGTCTGGGCTATGCAGATTTAAAAATTGCAACGTTCTTGAAGTTTGCGGTTAAATTATTTTAGTTGGGAATTAACTGTACTCAATGATACGTTCCGCCATTACAGTGACGAAGCGTAAAATATCTGAAAAGTTTGTTCCATTGCCATTAAAATTATTGATTGGATATTAGTTTCATGGTTGACCTATTTTGGCTACATGATTGGCTGTCAGATGCAGGATTTGTGACTTCTCATCTAGATGTAGAAATCGATACTTGGTAGTTATAAATAGCCATGCAGAAAAAGATTTATTTCTGCGTTCCCGGTTTTGACCCCAACTTTGACAATTTTAGGTCTTTTTTTTTTATTTTCACCTACTCTTCCCCAGCATGGGAAAATAATCAGAAAAAGTATATTTCTTCATTCAAATCACGTCTACCCCTCTTACACTTCGGGAAATTTATCTTATGCAGCTCCATTTCGGAATGTTCTTGATTCCATTAATATATAAAGTATAAATTGATTTAGGTAAACTTTTAGTTTTCTCAGAAAATTTTGACGATAAAAGTTTGTAACGGTAATAAAGATAAAAACTGAAGGACGTGAAAAAAGGTACATAAATAAAATTAACATCTGAAAATGCCGGGGAAAACTTTTTCTGACATTGATAAATCAGATGTATGCAAGAAAAGTTTCGAAAAATATTTTTAAAACTTCTGGTGAAGAATGGGTGTTAGAGCACATTTTTCTGCATGGGTTTCAACGTCTTCCAGATTTTTTTTAACTTTGTTAAAAAGTTCTGTTTTCCGAGTATTAAGATATAAATATTTGAAAGGCATTGAACTCTTTTCCTTTCTTTTAAAACCTTTTCTCTCCCGACTAAAAGGTATTCACTGAGAGTTCGTGATTTTATATTCTAAGGTATAAATATTTAAATAAACTTTTTTTTTAAAACGGCTTGAAATATGCAACAACAAATTTTATTAATTTTGATCACAATTTGATTTGCATTTTTGTATTTACTTACAAATATTAACAAGAATTTGAGTATCAATAATTTAAGAAAATGAAATAAAGTAATACTAGCAGTTGCTTAATACAGGGTGCGATAAAATGGATTTTATTTGAAAATAAAAAATGAACAAAATAATTTACAGAAAAATTCTTTATATTTTTTAAAAGTACTTATAATCTAGGTTTTTTCCCCACTAGGTTATGAACCTGGTGTCGCGGTTATGGAATTCTTGTTTTTAAAGAACGTCTCGATATGAAAACGCGATGTTCATCGAACCAACTCATGGTGTTTACTGACAGCTAGAAAATACTTTCGAACAGTTTTCACCTCCCGCGCCCGCCTAACCCCACTACTCCTTTACCAGTCAGTGACCCGTAGAAATGTGGGAGTCCATTTTACCACTCTCTGTGCCTAAATACTTTTTTTCCTTCGTTAATATCACTGAAATGCAAAATAAAAAGAGTTTTGCTGATTACATGATGTTAAAAATTTCGTATTTTCCTTACTTAGTATTTAAAATTAATTTGAGATTTAGTACATTTGTAAACATTTGTATCCATAGTAATTTAAATGCAATTGATGTGAATACAGCAAATATTATTTAATAGGCCGAATGATAGTTCTTCGTGACGTAAATAATAAATTCTTCGCTCCGCTTTCAAATACCAAGAAATTCATTGTTACTGAACCTACCTTGTTGACACATATGTTAACTAATGCTCAGAAGTAAAATTGCATTAAACGTTTAAACATCGCACATGGCGTTTAAACGTCGTACTATTTATGTCCGTAAACTGTCTTAGTTCCTTATGCAACACTTGTATTTCGAAGAAATAAAACGTATAAGATGGAGAAATTCGAAAGAAATATTCGAAGAAAAAAAATTTAGTTTCTAAGGAATGAAAAAAATCTACAGTAACTTTAGTATCGAAGAGAAAAAGAAATGTCTTAATAATACTTCAGTATTTATAAGATTAAAATATTTTGAAGAGCATGTTGGTTGCTAAAGAATGAAATATAATTCTAAGAAGCTCGTTATTTTCTGGGGATAAACGTTTCTAAGTAACACTTTAGTTTCAAATAAAAGTTCTAAGTATCACTTAAAATTAGATCGATCAGAAACACTCTGCAATTCTAATAAACATAAGTTATTAAGGAATTGACTGAGTCACAGAATAATTTGTGTGAGGCTTTTATAATATGAATGACTTTGCTTATATAACCTTAGACGGTGCGGCCCACCTAGCAAAGGCCTTTTTGTGTATTTTGTCAAGCATCAGAGTTTATTATTCCCTAGTATTTCAAGAAGTATCTTTAAAATAGGGCTTTTGATGATACTTATAGATGATTTTCAAGCTTTCAAATGCTCGAATATTGTTGTTTCTATTTCCGCAGCTTAATACAATATTATCAAGGTGACGTTAGCTTTTTAGGCGCCATAGTTTTTGCCATAAATGAACGATTTCTCATCCAGCGGGATGGTGGCATTTATATATACTCGTCAAAATTGAAATTGCAACACCATGAAGTAATGCTCGCAGCGATGTGAAAATAACAGGATCGGTAGAGGTAAGACACATATGCAGATGATTAAAGAAAAAATAAATGCATGGAAAATTAAACTGTTTATTCAGTATCTAATGTGGCCATCAGGGGCAGCTATACAGGCTTCTAAGCGGCGAGGCATACTGTTCATGAGGCTATTAATGGTCTCCTGGGATATTCCTAGCCACTCCGATACCACTGCAGCTTCCAGTTTCTGTACGCCCGATGGCAACCCACACACGCTCGATGGGAGAGAGGTCGGGTGAGCCTGCCGGCCAGGGAAGGATGTGAATTCCATTGAGGCAGTTCATAGTGTGACGTTCGTCATGAGGTCGGACATTGTTCTGCTGGAATAACGTGTAGGGGACGGCCTGCACAAGTGGTCGAACCACAAGCATAACAACTTGTGTGACGTACCGGGCCGAAATTAAACTGCCAGTAATGTTCACAAGGTTTGTCCGCTGTCCGAACATGATGCCATCCCAAACCATGAAGCCCGGTGTGCGGCCGTTGTGACTTTGAACAATATGGGCTTGCATGTAACGTTCTCCCCGAAGCCGCCACACATGTCCACGACCGTCATTCCTCTATAAAAAATCGGGATTCCTTTGAAAACAATACCCGATGCCATTAGTTCGTCCAGTAATGATCACGTCGACACCAAACCAGACGGGCAGCCCTGTGTCGAGTGGTTAAAGGAACCCGAGTGGTTGGCCGACGTGCGCGCATCCCTGCTTCATGCAACCTGTTACGGATGGTTTGGCAAGAGACAGATGCCCCATCTGACAATGGTAGGTAAGTTTGAATATGACTTGCTGTGGCGAATGGGTCCCCACGAAACATTCGCCGAAATTGCCTATCAGTGCGATCTGACATTCACCTAGATGATCCACTGCCTCTTTGCCGTGTTCTCAGATGGTCCTGCTTCCATCGTGCCACACATCGTGGAATTGCACTGGCGTTTCGTCCAACACGACTGGCAATTGCGCGCATGGACAAACCGAGCTCATGTAGTTCTAGGATACGTACTCGTTCCTGAGACGATATCTGCTCGTATTCAGCTCGCTGATGTGTCCAAGGCATTTTCTACCCTTCTTGAAATTCCGTTACAACAATAATATGTTATTGATATCATATAAAGAGCGGGCCAGCTACTGGCTTTTATAGCCAGAAACTGGGTATCATGTGACCAGATGCGCACGCGCATTTAATCATTTGCATATGTCTCTGACATCTACCGAACCTGTTATTTTCACCTCGCTACGCGCATTTCTTCATGGTGTTGCAATTTCACTTTTGACGAGTGTAGTTTGAAATAACCGTATTTTGTTGAAATGAAAAAAATCTTAGAAATTCGTTACAAAATATATACAAAATAAATACTTTTTGTTACAAAAGATACTCCTGTTAAATTTAAAGGGCATCAAACAGAATCAAAAGTAAATAAAACCAGTTTTTAGTCTAATCATTAAAATGAATATACCATGACATTTAGTCAAAAATCGGATGGAGGCTGTAGTTTTGATAAGGAACCGAACTATTGCTAATGAAAACTACATTTAAGAAAAAAAACACAAAGGGAATTTCACAATGAATATTCCAACCTTTTGACTTTACTGTCTACGACAGAATCAACCGCTGGGAAATTTGTATCGCACAGAGGTCAAATGATAAAATTTCATCTTTCAAAATATCGATATTCACTTACCTCTTGCCTTGTATAAATGAAAACTTTTTTTATTTTATTTAAATTTACACTGCTGTTCAAAATTATCTTTACACATACCCAAACACTGATTTCTAAAAAACTATGCAATATAATTGAAGGAATTTTCTTGGGATGACAGATAGCATCGTAACACCTAAAAACAAACATTAATATGGAAAATTGATTACAAGTGCAAACCATGATGAAACAATTAAAATAAAATAAATTGTGACAATGTATTTGTAGAATAAAATGATTAACTCGGAAACAAGAGCAGAGTTTTGGCATTTATAAAGAATGTGATCTCGTTTAACTTGTATGCACCTAACATAGCATGATTTCGTGCTCTCAAAAAGGCGGTTAATTAGTGTTTGCGGTAGTGTATAGCATTTTTCCATCAATGCGGTCTTTAAGTCTTTACGAACTCCAGGATGAGGATTTTGCGATGTATCAGCTTTTCTAAGGTAAGTTCTCAATCGGGTTCACATCAGGAGATTTTGCTTGCCTATTTATTCGCTCAATGACTTCTCTTTCAAGATATTCCTCAACCAGGTTTGCTCGATGTTAACGAGCATTATCATCAAGAAGAAAGTCAGATCCACATGCACTTCTAAAAATCCTTACATACGGTTTTAAGACTTCATTTCGATATCTCTGGCCCGAAAGAGATCCTCTCTGGAACACGTTCAGGGGAGTAAGTCCATTGATCATTATGCATCCCCATACCATCAGACCTGAACCAACATAATATTCCTTAACGTTGGTGAGGAAAATTCGAGTTCCTGCCTCTCTCCAGATGTAAACAAGTTTAGAAACAGGCATTAAACTGGCCCTCTTCTCGTCACTGAAGAGAACACAGGCCCATTGTCATTTACTCCAGATGTGATGTTTTCTGCAGCAATTCAGGTGGTCTCTTTTGTGTAGTGAGGTGAGAGAGGCACAAATCACTGGATTTTCTGGAATTAAGACCTTTCTAATTAAGCCTTTCTCCGTAAGTGTGTTGTAAGTGAAGTTCCAATGGAGGTTACAAGCTCTAAATCCAGATGCCTAGCAATCGATAAACTGTTGCGACGGGTAGGTATAGGACAGATAAAATATTTAGAAGTGGTCGGTATTTTTCTATCGGCATTTCCAAGAATTTTAGTACCAGTTCCAGAGTCTTGAAATTATTTCCAGAGGGACAGACTGTCTGTCTTGAAACATTCAGCCATCTTTCCCCTTCCATCAATGCTTGCCCGGCCTCTAACATGGCCCGGCGACAGCTCCCCACTTCAAAGATTCGTCCAAATCATACTTCGGAACCAAACAAAACCGTTTTCAGTCGCCACACATTTACATAA